>BEWF01000214.1:0-181015 GCA_002583695.1 Pleurotus salmoneostramineus
CTATTTACCTATAACATGACGACAATACACAGGCAAACATTAGGAAACAATAGGCCACAATTAAGCTCTTCCCAGAAGCCCTTGACAAGCAAGGGGAAGTAATCACTCCACTTCGCAAGTTGATTGATGTCCTTGGTGGCACGGCGTTAAATGATCACTTCCCTTCTTCTGGGACCCACTGGGCATCATCGGGTATCATGAGAATCCCAATTCCAAAAGGATACGTATACACATGTTGGTCTCAAGGAAGATCTGAGAGGACGAAACACTATTGACTGGGATCTCGATCACGATTCGGACGAGTACTACAATAACATGTACGATGATGGTGCTATAACATGCTGTGTCCATGCAATAGCAATGCACCTGTAGGGCTTGACGGGCTTGTTTCCGTGCTTCCTTGTCAAGGGGTTGGCTGATATGACAATGCTCAATCATCGATATCGACATTGAGCCATGGAGTTGTTAAAAAACGTCGTGAAAGTCAACCAAAAGAGAACTCGTAGCCCACCGCGAGGGTCGAACTCGCAGCCTTCAGATCGCCATGCCATGTCGACTAGGTAAGAGTCTGACGCTCTATCCGATTGAGCTAGGCGGGCGATGTTAGTGAGGCTTTAGCGCTCTTTGTGATCTGAAACATCGTGAAGTAGTGGTGGAACGGGAGCCGAGGGACACGCTGGGACACGCCATCGTCTGGCAGAGTCTGACCTAGGCTATCGTCACACTCCAAGAATAGAACGTGTCGCTGGAGTCATTTGTATTTGTGACGCCCATAGATACGCTCCAGATCTCGGAAGTAGCGGCTGCTTATGGATAGAGCGGTGATTTTTAGTCATCCCCATGACCAGGAGCAGTAAATAAGGTACATCGATGTGGGAAGGCATGGCCGATAACTGACAATGTGCAGTTATAAGGAAGCAGATGTTGTGCTGCGTCGAATGCGCAGCTGCAATGCTGTGCGCGCAAGGTGAAGAGAAGGAAGAGTCTTGGGGAAACCCACAAGGAGGGAGGCTACATGTGATCGGATAAGCCAATGGGAGACCCCTGATGGCAGGCTGGGACGGAAATTACATAATCCGAATGCGCAGTATAGAACAAACAAAGCGCAACAGCATTCTTGCCTTTCTACCACCATCATCTCCTCTGACTCGCATCCTTGCGTTTCCCCCACCAACGCTTTGCAACACTTAATAACCCGTTCCGCAGCTACTGCAATCGACTACGATGTCAAACTACTCCGGCTCCTTTGAGGCTTTCAACAGCCACGACTTCTCGAAACACAATAACTTTGACTTCCTCTCCTTCACCTCCCCCTCAGATATCGCCGCCCCGTCAGCGGACCTATTCGAAACTGAACTCGATTCAACTCTCGAGGGAATCGACGACTCCCAGATCGGATACTACAGCGTAGATTCCACCGACGCCTTCAGTTTCCTCAGGTCCGAGCCCCCTACGTGCGGCCCCCCTTCCACCATCACCGTTTCCTCCGAATCAGCGTATGACACGCAGACCACATACTCTTCTGAAAACTACTTCTACGCTGGCTCAGCGTATACCCCAACTACGTACTCCTCCCTCAGCGAAATGGACATGTCTCGTTTGAATATCGACGCATACTCATTCACATCAAACTCCGCAAGCCCCACCATTGATCCCACGTCGTTTGGGACCCTGCCGCTCACTCCGCCAACGAGCCCCCCTGCGCCCGCGCATTCTGTAGGCAAAGTCTACATTCCTCGCAGCTACTCGGACTACACTCCTAGTGCTCGTAATACGGAGTATTTCAGCTCCTACCGTCAGCAGCCCACGGTTTCACCCAACCATCTCTCTACGCCGCTGCCCGCGGTCACTGCGTTGCAGACGCCTCCCAGTGATGATGCCGCTCTCACTGACCCCCGTCGCAAGTTCAAGTGCACGGTCTGCTCCCGAGGTAAGAGTCCCTTTTCTCGCCAATCCATTCATATGCTAATATGTCTTTTAGCCTTCGCTCGTGCATTCAACCTGAAGACGCACATGGCCACCCACGACCCCAACCGTCAGAAGCCCTTTGTCTGCCGTCACCGCTCTTGCGGGAGGTCTTTCAGCAGGAAGCACGACTTGGGTCGTCACCTGATTAGCATTCATCGAGATGACTCCGTCCTCCCGTCGCATCCTTCTGCGAAGAAGGTTGGTGTAGAGAAGGGTTCGAGGTCGTGGTGCGAACAATGTGGAAAGTCCTACTTCGGCAAGGAATCTGCATGCGATTGCCACAAGTAATGTCACAATTTCTACACTATATATGTATTGCCTCTGTAAGCATCAACGTCGTCCTCTCGAAGTTGGCATTTTTCTAATTCTTCCTAGATTTCCCATGGCGCCAGCGCCTTGTCCAGAATTGTTAGCTATGCTTTCTTATTGGACGTCATGTCGGGCCTCTTCCTTTGCGTGTTCTCGTACTGCCTCTGGCATTGAGTCGAGCCGCAACAGTGAATTGTCTGACGCTTATACAAGCAGTCTTCGTTTATGCCGCCGTCTTTATCTCCTTCCTTATCTACTCTCATCTCTGCCTCGTATTTCATCTATTTCATAGACATTCCTTTCCCTTTTTCTCGTCGTTCTTCTTGATAGTATTCTCTTTCCTTTCGTCCGTTTCCTTCCCAAACCCAGAAACCCAGATACAGTGTCTTGATACAGTTACAATTGATACATGATCGTTGATAAATAAAATCCTAGTTTCTACCCAGCGCAAGCATCCCGATGGCATATGCATTGGCTAGTAAGACGATGATCCAAATGCCATAAGACGTCAACGTTAGAGTCCACCCGTTGCTGAAATCTAGATAGCCTCGGAGCGAAGTGGAGTCCTCCGCTGGTTTGTGTTCGATGATAATATCCTTCTCGGTAAGTACATCTCCTGCAACGATTTCTGGCTGGTCCAAGGTGCTTCTGGAGCTTACCACCCGCAAAGAATCAGTATCTCTTTGGGATAGAGCAGAAGGCGAAGGTGTGTTCCGAACACGCATTACCACCGATGATGACGTCAAGAATATGAGTGGGAAGGCAATGAAAGGCAGGACGACGGAGAGTGCGACCTGGGAAGCAACAAGGAGGGTGTTGATGCCTTCACGACCAAACGAAACGGCTACGACGACCGATGGTATCATGCCTATCATCCGAGTAACGAGACGACGCAGGAAAGGCTTGAGATAATTTGTTGTTAGCTAGATGCGTTGTGGAAGGGGGTAATGCGACCCACTGATATTCTCCATTCGATGAACCCCTCGGAGACGATTTGTCCAGCTAACGTGGCAGTGATACTCGCCGCCTGACCGGCGCATATGAGCGCAAGAGCAAAGATGATGGAAGCAGCTGTTATTTAACATGTCAACAAACACAATAACTATAGTTCAGAGGAGGGGTTACTATACCATTTCCAAGCGTTGCCTTGATTAGGTCGTGCGCTTCGAACAAGCCCGCGGGTGAATTCTGCGCACCGCCAGCGTCATTCGAGTAAAACACCGTAGCAGCCAATATCAGAATCCTGAAATGAATACGTGGCGCGCTTGGTTACGGGGGCTCGTACGTCCAAAGGGGGTATAACGCTACTCACGCAGAATTAATAGGAACGGCAATGCCAAGCAGACTGGTCACAATATCAGTGATGCCGTGGTTGAGGTGTTGACGGATGAACGCTAGGCTATTGTTTTCCCGTTCTCCGTATTTGGTTCTGTAGTCGCGGGAAGCTGCTATACGTTCGGCGCGAGATACCGTGAATAATTGGGCTATAAATTGTTTGGTACGCGACGTTAACGGACGAGGGGGAGGTGGGTGGTTGCCGGTAGGCAATGAAGGTGGGGGAGGGGGTGGCGCTATGGATTCGCGATCCTGAGTGGCTAGCGAGGAACCTAAAAACAGAGCGTGGGGCATGATGGTTGCACCTAAAATTCCGACGGCGGTGTAGATGGCGTTGGGTTGCGCCTTGAAGAGGTCCCTATTGGGAATGTACCCCATGAAGACCGCTGGCCAGTCGGGTTTAGCTTGAACGAGTAATGCAATAAAGCACCCGAACACAGCGAAGACCTAGTCGCGTCAATGATGAGCACTGGCGTACGGAGAATAGTCGAGAGAAACATGAGACTCAACAAGGATAATAATAGCATACTCAAAGACCTTGACGGGTCTTCCAGCTGCAGATGGGTTACTGAACGCAAGGAAAATCAGGACATCCGAGGCAGTCAGGAGGACGCCTGCCCATAACGGCAGATTAGGTATGAGGATAACAAAACCAATCGCTGAGCCTAGCAGTTCAGCGAGGTCTGTAGAGATAATGGCGATCTCTGATAGCACGTAGAGAGGGTAGAGGACCCCATAACGGATGAGTCGTGTATGTCTCGGCCGATCATGGAGGAGCAATCGACAGTGGGAAGCCAAGTCTGGCGAGAAAAAGTTAAGCCTGCCTTTCGTGGTGGCCATGGAACCTATAAGGAACTAACCAATCCCGGTAACGCATCCGAGCTTGCAGGCGAGAGTCTAAACCGTACGAAATTCAGAAAGAACGGTAGGAGATCTAGTGAGGCGACGTACTTGCAGTACGATAGCACCGATTCCCGTCAAGAGAATGACGAAAAGCATAGGCCGGTAGTGAAAATCCGAGCCAGCTTGGAGGTCGACACTCCAGTTACCTCTAGAAAAGCGAAAGAACATAAATCAAATGATACTCAACGCAATAAAATATGAGAACTTACGGGTCAAAGTAGGCGACAGAGCATACGATACCCACGCCTATGTGAGTAGTGATATGGTGGAGGACCGTGCCAGCTGCATTTTTGAGGCGCCTTGAGTATGATTCCGACGAGGACATGACGAAGAGCAGCAGCCGGGGGAATTGGTGGTAAAAGAGAAAGAGGCATCTTGCAAAATATAGAGTTGGAGGGAAACCGACTTAGTGGAAAAGAAACAGTAGATTGGTATAGAGTTCTGCAATCGAAGGCCAGTTTCCCAAAACATACCCACATTGACGGGGCTTTCCCATCCCTATCTCCATCTTTCCCTCGAACTGCCGTCACTGAGTTGTCATGGACATCAATGACCTCCATCCAACAGATGACCACGGACACAGATTCTTTATCTGGCATGAATGGCTGCAAGTAAATCCCCATTTTGTGAAAATAAACGTTGGAATGTAATGTCTCACCATGACGCCTTTCCGTGCAGGCGTATGGTCCTTTGACGGCTGAGAACGCGTTCGATTATTTTACGACGTCCATGTTCTATGATAAGCAGAGCAATAACCAGGTGCTACGCATGCAGACGATGCACACTGGCATGCCTTTGCTAAACGAGGCAGAGGAACTCAAGTGAGTCAATTGTAACCCCGCGTACCCTGAGATTGACTCCTCGCCAGACGCTTTACAGGTGTTGAGTTTGCCCTCGTTCATGCTGAGCCTCCTTCTCTCTTCATCATACATAAGAGAGAGAGGTTTTCTCCAGAAGAAGGTTGGTGCTACTCGTCCTCATTTATTCCAACCTGGCAAACTCTGAATCTGCCGTATCTCATAGTCCGGCCTTTGGCCGCTTATTTCATTGCCAACAATCGGATATATCAAGCGCCAGATATATACACAGTACTCTCGAACCGATTGGTAGGTCCACGCATATCTCAAGCTGGTGGGATAGTTGTGACCAGACAGGCGAGAACAGCTGGCGTCGCTCCATTCGCTTCAAAACTCTCTGAACATCCTGCGAAAACATAGACCCGACTTTACACCCCGTACGGGCTTCATATGGCCTGTGGTTGACTCTACGATACTAGATGACTCTGGCAAAAAGAAAGGCAGCGCCGAAACAAACGGTGACGACGACGCGGAGGCAGCTGAAACGAAAGACCTATCAAGCTCTTTGGAAAAGAAGGAACCCACGGAGTTCCCAGGTAATAAGAAGAAGCAACAAAACTCCCTCTTACTGTATAACGCCATGCGAACTACTGCTGCCTATTCTAAGCTCTCACCTCCGTCGATACAACGTGCACCCGATAACACGGAACTCGAGACACCCGCTTCGTGGGTTCGTGCCTCAGCTACTCCCGCTCCAGCTGCACCCCCGGAGGTGGCATCCAGTGTACCTCAGAGAGATCCCGGGACAGTGGAACAGACTTCAGCGAAAGGAATCCCTGGCGCAGGAAAGAAGAAGAGAAAGAGTGTGTCTCCTCCCACCTTGGAAATTGACTGCCGCCTGACTTTACCTCTTCAGGGACTTTGAACTCACAACCGCAGTCTTGACGAATGATGTTGGCAGACTCTATGATAAGAGAGACCATGTTGGATATCGTTCGTTCTCAAGCCAGGATGAAACACTGCGGAGCAAGTGTGTACCGGGCGTAAGGTGTTTACAATGTCTGGGAATCTAGCGGCGCTCCTCGAAGACGATTGGTGTTTTCCGCGCCATCGACCCAGCACTCTGGCTAACGTCGTATGGACTGGCGAATAAATGCATGGTCATTGACAGATTGGATGACACATTTGATAAGATAAACTTGTCGTTCATCTGGTCCCAACACCGGTGAGCTTGCCTGTCAACCAACCGAGTGGTGTCTGGTTTACACCCCGAGCTCCGAGACCTCCCACACCCAAGGCAAGAGGGTTAGCCGATGCGAATGATTCCTTTCTCGTCTTAGTGGCGTGTTGTACTAGATATGGGGAGACCGTGAATTTCGCTATGTCTCATTTATGGATTTACGGGCGAGAGCCAGACATACCAGCAGCATCAATCTCTTCGATGTTTGTCTCAAGAACCAGGCCTCCTTGAATAACCTCTGCAAGGATGTGGTGTACCTTCGGAAGTTATCGTACATGATATGGATTTCCGTCCAGACGAACAAGGCTCACCTCGTCGAAATGAAACACAAGATCGAGTTCGCAAACATTCTCGAAAGTACGATCTAGCGCCTCAACAAAGACCTGCACAAAGGTCAGCACGAAAGCGTGGCAGCTTCGAGAACCCAACCTGTATGAGGTCCAATATCCCTAGCTCGCTTTCGGCAGCATCGACCACGAAGACAAAGAAGAGTGTCGCGTAGCTTCGGTACACAACACGCCATCTCTCGTCATCCTTAGACTTCGGTCCCAAGAATGCCTCTAGCTCGGGAGCATCAAGAAAGTTGCAAAGCCCTGCTGGGCGCGTGCTGATGAGTGAGAAGATCTTCTGAACAACCGTTTGTGGGGATTGGTGAAGTGGTGTATAAAACTTAGTTAGACGAGCAACACCAGACGTATTGACTAGTGATTTCGAAGGCCATGATGGCTGGGTCAGCGTACGCCATAAGGTCGGATGAAGGACTCGACCTCACAGATGAGGACAGCATGAATCATGCTGGGAACGAAGTGTACATGAGCGCTAGGCTGGAAACTACATATAAGCGCCTGACCAACTTGAGCCACGTGGGGTTCAGATTACATCCTACTTTGATAATGGTTTACGTTTACATTCAACATGGGACTACATGTAGTATCCTCAGAAAAATTACAATCTCAAGCGTCTGCGCAGCGACATCAGAGTTGAACGTTGATAAAGATTAGAATCACGATGGAACGCACAATATGATGTTCCAACCAACATGGTCGACAAGCTTTGTAATTGGTCTTCGTCAAACGAAAGTTGGTCTTTATGCCAAGTATCCTAGAAATCGTTTGAGCCTCGTGTCCGTTCAAATACATCCGGAGCACCGATTCGACTGACCTGATGTGTCTGAGAAAAGAGGTTAGTGAATGGCTAGCTAGGACTAAAAGAGAGATATTATCTACCTTCTTAAATTCGGAAGCACATTGGCGAATAGCGGTTGAAATGGGAGGGGGATCGGTTGCATGAGGCGCAAGAACTAGTGAGGACTTAACGGCAAGTCTCACGGGCACTGCTTTGACGACATACCTTCTGTCAACGGTGGCATCCAGGGCTCCACGGAATATGGGAAGCTCTCGATGAGGGCACAAACACCAAGGATAGCAGAGTGAAGGGTCCTCATAGACTCTGCATATTTGGGATCACGTCTATCGGGCAATTTGGTTTTTCGAATCTGTTGAGAGAAGCGATTCTAGGGGAAAGATAAGCCAAGGACCTATCATGAGTAAAAACCGTCCAGAAACCTTCAAAGGGATGATGCTTTGTCTCTGCGAGCACCGCACGATACCCGATAGCGCCTTTGAAGCCATAGCCCTGACTTCGACGTTTTCGTCAGCAAGACAAGTTAGCAAGCAGTCCATAGTTTTCGTTATGTCATCGTAAGGCAAAGCCAATAGATTCCGGTAGAAAAAGACAACGAGCGCAGGGAGAGCGTGAAGCCGGATCCGCCATGACTGCAGTCACATTAGTTGGTTCCAAGGAAGGTTCCATCGGACATACCGTTGATGATTTGATGGCTTCGACGAAATGGTTCAGAATAATCTGGACATATTCCGCTGGAGGGGTCACCGCCGAGATGACGTACAGTACCGCAGTGCTGTATTTCTGAAGGTCGGAGCTGTCGCTAAGCTCCGCCATGCACAATATCTCCGGCCTATTGGCGTTGGTAAACAGCGCACAAACAAAGAGGGAGCCACCTACATCATCCGAATTATGTAGGGGAAAACGAGGCATGCTTGAGTTCCATACACGGAAGTCCATATCCATTGTAGAACTGCAAAATGGTCAAAATGGTAAAAGTGGTCTCACCCAGATCTCAAGGGACTAACCTGTCAAGCCAACTTTGTCGTACTACAGGAAGTCAGCCCACATGATAAGTCAGAGACCGTCGATCTTACCTCGGATTGACTTCCTCTTGGAGGCGGAAGCCGTTCGGTTCGCAGCTGTGGCATCTTGGACACAATGGCATCAAACATCTTCAGGTACTTTGGTTCCCTGAGGGCGTTCAGTATGGAGGAGGGGGAGGCGCAGCTGTCAAGGCAGGACTAACCGAATATGCAGAGGGTCAACACAGGTGCGACAGGCTTCCAGAAAAGCATCCGTGGATGGGTAAAAAGGTTGCCAAAGATTGCGGTTGATCAAGTACAGTTGTTCTGCGATGTATCCTCTGACCTACGTCTGATCAAGACTATATTCACCGAGAGTTAGTGAAGTCATACCTCAGCATATCCATTATTGAGATTATCCATGAAAAGGCGAACATATTTATCCGACATGGTGTTGAATCGAACACCAAGCGAATCGATCACGGCGCCAAATAGAGTCACTTGCTTGCTCACTACAAACATTAGGTTGAATATCTCTCAATGAACAAGCAGACCCGAGTTTCACTGACTTTCAAAAACGGATTCGCCGTTAAAGTCGAACGGATGCTTCAAGGTCCATTCTAACAGGGGAGTGCTGCGGCGGGGATCTCGGTCAGTCAATTGGTACTGTAGGACGGTTCGTGAGCAGCCTTATGAGTGAGGATGGAGAACGAGACATGCACTAAAGAGGCATTCCCATAGTATCAGAGTATCAGGCTTGATCTGTAGATAAGCCTTATCCAGTCGGGGGATCAACCAAGTCCACAAACGCTCGCTCAAAGGTCGAGGCCAGTGTTTGGAACCTGACTTGAAGTCAGAAGATATATCAGGGAAGGAAGAAATGGATAGACCTCGCAAGAGCCCTCCAAGCATTTCCACACCGGCGCGCTGCTTGAACCGGTCTGAGTCCAGAATCAGGGGCTCAATGATACCAAGAAGTCCGTCTAGACATTCTTTCCCAAACATTTTGGCTACATTCGTCATTAGGGCGACCGAGGGTCAAAAGGACAAAGGGAAGACAAACCCAAAGATTTGATAAGGGTGACATTCTCCGGGCGGAGCTCGGTCACATCAGCATGCCGACTAGATTCTTGCCCCCAAAGCACCGCGAGGCCTGAAAAGAAATTGTCGCCCATTACAGCACTCTTCGCAGCGGTGAGGCAGGGTTGACTATCATCGCTCCAAGGGGCGGGAATCGACTCTTCGTTGACCACGGAATAGCCCTTGATACTTGGAATCCACGACAAAAAGCCGGTGGGTATGGTGTCAATGTAGACATCCCTAAAAGGGCACGATAGTGAGACATGGGAATAGAAGTGGATAGAGGCGTTTACTTCTCTTGTCCTCGAAGCGGTTGTGCTAGACCAGCCAGGAATTCACTTGGATCACCTATGAGCACATTTGTCTGCCACGGGCTGGTCCATCCGTCTGTCCAAAGTTCTTCACCGGACTTGGAGTAAGATCGGATTTTCACGAGAGCCAACATTTTACTGACAGCTCTGTAAACAAGCAACAAGTCAATGAGAACGCGTATTGATTTCGGAACTGGTTGATGTACTGACTTATGGGCAGTAACCCTAATTGATGGTTGAGGGCTGGAGCAGAGCTCCATAAAGAAGCCTGCTAATCGCGGTGAAACAGATGCATCGCGTCGAAGAAGTCCGACGAGGAATCTCAGGGCCATTTGAACGTATCTCCACTACCGATCGAGTGAGCCAACAGGCAAACGCGCGACGCCACAGCACGACACTCACATGAGTTTGAGGCTTCAGCGCCACATCGAGGATCGAGGTAATCTGGAAAAAGTAAGTCAGTCGCAGCAGAGGCACCAAAATGTCGCTTTACTGTTTCTTGATAGCTCGCTTCTCGTTTGGAGGTGCGAAGTGAAGCTTTGGAGATTGCCT
The DNA here is from genome assembly GCA_002583695.1 of Pleurotus salmoneostramineus. Lineage (NCBI taxonomy): Eukaryota > Fungi > Basidiomycota > Agaricomycetes > Agaricales > Pleurotaceae > Pleurotus > Pleurotus salmoneostramineus. The sequence goes on from BEWF01000214.1 coordinate 10,643, forward strand.
CTCTGACTATCTCCGCGTTGACAAAGGAGGACGAGAACTCGGTAGCGAGAGTGTTGAGTGAGTCATCAAGTTGGGGGGTGTTCAATGTATACCCATCGGTATGGAAACCATCCTCAGACAGATGCGTTAATAATTCCTGTGAAAGGTTGCTGACCAGCTTCTGGACGGATGGCTGACGACTCGTGTTTATTAAGCAAGCCTCGCTTCAGAACTCGATAGGCGTACCTTCTCCTCATATTGGCAGTTCAATAGTGCCAGAAGATGTTGAATGCGGAAGTTGTAATCTAGATGATTTTAATATGGTCGTATATCCATTGGGTTGAGATGCTAACCTGCAAGAGAGTAGGAAGCTTCATGCAAGGGGGTCAGGAAGACGTGAGCATAACGATGCGCAACTTGGAAGTCTCACCGATGCCCTTATTTCCCAAAACGTAGAGTGCTCCCTTCATCCGGTCCGGGTCGCTGCCCCTGATCAGGGCATCATAAAGATGGGGTAAGATCAAGCGAGCCGAACGGACGTAGTACTGGAACGATCTTGTGAGCATTGGTTTAACTCGAACTCATGATAACTCACGCCAGAAACAGAATGGAGAACCGACTGTGCTTGTCTACATTCTTATCAGGGCTAGGCAGACCAGGATATGAGGCTAACGCACCGGCGGACTCTGGTGTACGGAGATAGGGAGAGTTCAACCAAGCCCCTGATCAGATCATCGTCCATGGAAGAGCGCCTTCGATACAAAGCATGCATGTAGATCCTACCACTGTGGTAGACTTGAGCTCGCTTTACGAAGACGAGCCGAGAATTTTCCTTTTGTTTGTTCCACGCTCGGTTCAGTCTGGAGTGATGCAGTGAGTATAGGAAATCCTTGGTGCACGGAGGCTTACTCTCTGGCTTGGGAATGGCTCGTCTGCAAGGACTCAAAAACACTTCGAGTCATACCATAGTCAAGTAGATAGGTATCGATAGCCTTGATGACACCGATGACAGCATCAATATGATCCTCATTCTCGGTGCGCTGGCGCAAGGCGAAGGACGCTCGCTTGATGGCAGCCGCATACCGCGTTCGATAAGCTAGGACGTGTTGGTAACGGGGATCACTAGGATCCGTGAGAGTGAAGCCAGCATTCAGGCAGAGAGGTTCTACGAGAAGTGCGTCGACTTCTGTGTCATTATACATACAAGGGTTGTCGGATGTTTTTTGGTAGAGTTGGATGAAGGTCGGCAGTCCGTTCCAAACAGCTTTGCAGGCATTTAGATATCTTGCGGGAGTCAATCAGATGTAGGTATTTAAGTGAAAAGACTGGGCGTTACCGGCAGAAATCATTCCTCGCAACGTTGTCCCACTCATTCGGGTTTTGTAAGGGGGTCTCAACTTTGCTCAGGGCGGGAGAGAAGACGACGTCCATGATTTGGATGACGAAGGAAATTTCGTCCAAAGATGGGACTGACGAGGTGATGTTAAGAAAGCGCGAACCAGGAAACAGACTTCAAACCTACCGTGCCATTCAATTTTGACGTCTTGTGCTTTATATAGTTTACCCCAAGTGCTATAGTAGCTCTGATCGAAATCTATGGCAAAAATGATCAACTGTATCGTATGGTTTGTAGAAAAAGTGTTACCAGGGCTCTCCCACTCTTCGGTATTGACAAAACGGCTATTGATAGGATAGGTGGCGGCCAGCGTATGGAGAATTCGGGTGATGAGCCGACCAACACCTGTGAATCCTCGCTCGCTTTTCGTTTTGTCTAACAAGAGCGAAAGGAGTTTCAAGATGCTGTCCCGATGTTTAAGCAGCTGGAGGCACATAGATCAGTGATCCAATCAGGGCGTAGAACGTAAGCCGAACCTCATGTCCACCATAACCCAAGCATCCACGCAAGATGGTCAAGTCTACGGGTGATCAAAGTTGAGACGCTGTGGTGGATAAGAAAGAAGCGAGCTCACTCCAATGGAAAGTCGTATCAGATGGAATGGCCGTGTGACTTGAAGTTGTCCGCGTGCTCGAAGCGCCATGCTTGAGTTCCTCCTCAATTTGCATCGCGCAAAAGGGCACGAACTTGGCGATAACTTCTCGTGGTTTCACCCGAGCAAGGCAAGCTACTAATTGACCGAAGGCGCGGACAGCATTCGATTTAGCGTTTGAGGTGGCGTAATTGTAAACAAGATTTAGAACAAGGTCGAAGAGCTTGTCAGAGAGGTGGAGGCACACGACGTCCAGCATACTCTTGATGGATTTGAGAACGCCCTCTTCTTGCTTCCCGCCGGTGGTATTTCTGCGGCCGCCCTCTTCAGGGAGATTCTCATACAATGCAAACACTCGGCGGAATAAGGATGATACCCAGTCTGCAGTATTGTGAGCATGCTGAGCGGTTCAAGATGAGTTACTGAGCATACCTGCGAAACCTGCAGTGCTATCTCTGGTAAGGGCCCGCTCTTCGCCTCGACTGAGTCGAGGAACTTCGCCAATATCGACTCCATCTGGCAGCGAAAGGGTTTCATCAACATTCATTTCGTCAGCGGGATCGTCACTGTCCAGGGGTAAGCCGGTCTGATATATCAATTCCCCGATCTTTACGTGTTGCACGACGGAGACAATGAACATTGTCGCACAGATCGTTTTTGTGGGGTCGTTCTATGCAAATGACGTGAGCCATCAAATCAATCAGCCCTCGCGTATGACCCACCAAGTCAATTCCAGGTAGACAAAGCTCAAGGAGTGGAACGATGTGTTTCTGGCCACCGAGCCACAGGTTCTCCGTACACAATGGTGCACAAATACCCGAGAGCATGCCAAGTACAGACGTGGTTCTGTGTGTCTCGTTGACCGCTTCTAGGCCACTATACGCACGCTCAAGGAGCTCTGGCATTATTAGACTGGGTTCTAGTAATGCCATGGTGCGCAGAGCGCCTTGAGAGAATGACGTCGACATAGGGTCCTTTGAAAACATGGCAATCAAAGCGGGGGTTCTGAGTATTTTGACGAAATTGCGACGGATGCTAGGAGTCAGGCGATGGACCTAATACATGTAATGTTCAGTGTCAATCAGTGAGATTTGGAGGACGGAAAGATAATCACTTGAGGGAGTTTACAAGACGGTTGCTCCTCTTCCTTGATTCGTTTGATGAACTCGGACGTCAAACGATGCAAGAATGTCGTTAACTTAAGGGAATGGATTAAACACGTCAGGATTTTAGCGCTATGAGTCTGTGACGAACCGTAAGAGTCCAAAGCCCAGCATTGGATGGGTGGAAGAATGACTCGATGGAGGTGATCAATTTCTCGAGACAATCCAGAGACTTGGAGCCGGAAAGATGGCCGATAGGCAAAGCGTGTAGAGCGCGTGCATTTGCTGATGGAGTCGTCACGGCTGAGGGACGCTCTGTACTATCAGCAGCGAGGGAGTAAACTATGATTTTGGCAAGAGCGTCTGAATGAGGGGTGTGAGTAGGAGCTAAAGAGGGCATTGAAAGAGATACATACGTTGTCGGCTTATCGTCTTTTTAATCCGAAGTGATTGTCTATCGCTTTGCAGGTCGGCTGTTGCAGCAGTCAGACTAGATGCCTGCAGTGCAGATCAGTTACGTGGGTATAAGGTGAAGAAGGAAAGAAACAAACCCCAGTCAGGCCAACCGGTACATCTGAGAGAGTTGATAATTTATGTAAATGACCACGTTAAGAACACGACGAAAAAAAAACGAACTCATGGACGCCAACCCTTTGCCAATAAGTGTGTGCCATTGGCTTTCGGACCAGATACCTATATCTCGCCAAACTAGGCCATTGTGTTCAGAAGCCTCTAGCACGTATTCTTCTGAAAGATCTCCAGCCAGCTCAAGGAAGCGGTCGTCGATTATTGAAGAATTGGAAGCTTCCCAAATGGCAAACAATGCGGGCAGATAAAGTTGTGCTTGTGCTAAGGGCAAGAAAGACGTCATTACTGGGACCATGGTCATGATCGACTATTAAGCGTGGAATTCAATTGAAAATTACGAGCTCGAAGAGTGTGCCAACTCACCTCCTTCGTCGTTCGAGGAATAAAAACAGAGAGCATGTGCGGTATTTCGGATGGTGAGAAGTATCTCTTGCATTGCTCTGCTACGTAAAGCAGTATGTTGATAAGGTTGCGACTTGAAAAGGGTTAGGAGACGGTGAGGGATGTCGACTAGGGGACAAACCTATGATCCTGGATGCGCTTCTTGGGCCACAATTCCTTTTGTAGTGCATCCCAAAGAGGCGTCCATGGCAGCTCAAGGTCTGTGATCTCCAATTTCCGGCTTCCACCGGATTTATTGGAGAGAAGGCGTGACAACATGTCTGCCCAGCTACGAATAACGCGAGTTTCAACACCAGGAAGCAAGCATAGATCATAATACACTCGAACAAGTTTTGCACGAGTGGATTTAGGCATAGGATATCGCATCAGAAGCCAACTATGCATGGACGTCAGTGTGGAATAGCATACGGCGCGGGAACGAGGACGCACCATTGTAGCATGCCATCCCACGTCGTTAAAACAAGCCAGCTTCGAGCTTTTGCGCAGACATAGATCTTGCCTACGATCTCCTCCAAGCGTTTATGCATATATTCTTCGGATTCGCATTCATAAGGCAGTGAACCGAGGTATGTTTGGAGAGAAGCGCGCTGCTTATCCATATCTGACAATCCTTGGTCATCTGTTCCGAAGACGACATCATCGTCGTCCACATTGGAAGCCACACCCTGGATGTTATCTTGGGCACCGACGGCCGCCAAAGCCGCTTGGATGAGCGACTCGATATCCATGATGGAGAACTGAGAAGAAAAGTGCGGGGTAGTTGGGAAATTGGGTAACAAGCGGGTATAAGTAATGCAAGAGATACAATGACGCGTCCCCGCAGACTTGCCTTCCTTAATTACGAATCTTCCGAGCTGACTGCGCGATACGATGGTTGTAATTTGTTGTTAGGACACAGCGACGCGTAAGTGACTGACGATGTGAGCCACGTGCTTAGCAATCTCGATCCGTTTGTTTGCGCGACCATCACAGTCGCTCGCTGAATCTTCCGTCCGACTTCCGTCATGGCTTTCAACCTTTTGAGGTCTTTGAGTCCTCGCCCATTCTTTAGCTCTGGCTCACGCAACTTCTTCTCTGCGGCCGTCAAGAAGCCAAGCTCTGCCCACCGATTAAGGCCTTTTCTTCTCGGAACAACTTGCCTTCTGGCTGGCCTAACCTTGTATCCTCGCACAACCCTCCACCTAGACTCTGATGCGTCTCCACCAGAGGTAGCGGAAAGTGTCGACACTACGAGTACGTTTCCCTGCTAAAATATCTCAGGGGCCAAGTTTATGTTGATGCCATCCGTGAAGCCGATCCGGCCACGAGCATCGCGTTTCCCAACTCCCTTCATGTTCCTGCGAAGATTCAACTGCCCAAGTTGTCATTGCTAGGCGTCGGCGTAAGGACCGTCTCCTTCTTGGGCATAAAGGTCTACTCTGTCGGTTTCTATGCGGATTTGGCGAACCCGGAATTGAAAGTACGTATGTCCGATTGACCTCCCGACCGAATGAATCGACTTTCATAGATACCCAAAGATCTGAGCCCAGAAGAAAAACTGGGATACATCGTGCGCAATACGGCGTGTGTCATTCGAATCAGTACGTTTGCACTCTTGTTGATCAACGATGTCTCAGTCTGACCATTGGGCAGTCCCGACGAGAAATACGAACTATACACACCTACGGGACGCGTTCATGAGATCTCTTCAGGCGCGTATGGCTACCGGACGGCGCGATGGAACTATCTCGGAAGAAGTCGAACTGTCAGCAAGCTCCCCTATGAGGAAGCTGAAGTCACTCTTTCCAAACTCTGCACTCTCTAAACACACACCCCTCGACATCTTTCTGGCTGCCCCCACCCCTGGCCGTCCCAGGGCTCTAGTCTTCCGCGATATGGGCGCTATCGAGAATGATTGGGTTGCTACTGAATTGGTGCTGCACTATTTCACTGGCGATGGACCCAGTCCGCCGGTCTGTGGCATTCCGTTGCCTCCCCTGGTTCTAGAACTGATCGTTGTGTCTCACAGCTCAAAAACTCCGTATTGGAACGCGTGAGCTCTCTCTGAAAGTAACCAGATATTATTAGGCTCGCTATTCCTACACATACTTATAAACACAAATATAACATCATTACCCTCGGCTCAACTGTTTAGCACATGAACATGGGACCGAACCTATTTTTGGACAAGCTTTCCCTTGGTATATATTCACCCTCCTGGCATCGGCCCCCCACGGAAGCATGCCACCGACTTACAACCATCTTTCTCGTATGTTTCCCATTCATTCTCTACGTTACTGATCTCATGGTGACTACAGAAGAGCAGGTCAATGGGTTCCTCGAAGATGGATACATCATAATACGTCAGGCTTTCACCCCCGAAAAAGCGGCCGAATGGACCAAGACAATGTGGACAAGATTGGGTATTGATCCCAACGATAGGAGTACCTGGAATGAAGAAAGAGTACACATGCCTTGGCACAGGCGAGAAGAAGTCGCGACATTCGCCCCCAAAGTCAGTCACTCACATGCACTCACATCTGAAGAGGCGATTTCTGAATGTCTGGACACTAGGCCTGGGATGCTATAACAGATCTACTAGGCGGCGCTGACCGCATTGACGAGGAGAGCAGTGCATGGGGTGATAGCTTCATCGTCAATTTTGGCACTCCTGAATTAGAAACATGCGTGCAAGACAAACAACCCATGGACCTCGATAACTGGCACGTTGATGGCGATTTCTTCGTAGGTCCATTGAGTTGGTTAAAGTTGAATGCGGTCCTGACGATTGACCGGACTCCCCGATGCATAGGTACATTATCTGGATTCACCAGAGCAGGCGCTGCTTGTCGTACCCATTTTCAGCGACATTCTTCCCCGCGCTGGTGGAACCTTCATCTGTCCCGATGGACTGGACAAGATTGCGACGTACCTCTCTGTCCATCCCGAAGGTGTTCTACCGGGTGGCACTGACCTCTCGTTCACCCCTTCTACGACCACCTTTGAAAATGGGTCTTACCACAATGATCCACACCATTGGTCCCACCTCAAGGAAATAAAGACGTGCAGCAAATTCGTTGAGCTTACGGGAAAAATTGGTGATGTCGTCCTCTTGCATCCGTTGATGCTGCACTCCGCTTCAAAGAACTATCTCCGTATCCCTCGCGTCATCACAAACCCGCCCGTCTCACTCAAGGACCCGTTCAATTTCTCCCGTGATAACCCAGCGGACTACAGTCTTGTTGAGCTGAAAACCTTGAAGGCACTTGGGAAGGACCGCTTCGAGTTCAAGCCGACGACAGAGAGGAGGAGGATTGTACCGGCCCGCGTTCTTAGGCAGAGAAAGATGCTTGAAGACGAGAAGAGGCGACTGGAATTAGTATTCTAAGTGTTCCCGTTAGGGTGAATGAGAATCATTTTATGCACACTCGACAATCAACACAATCGACAATGGGTGACCTCAGGGAGACTCAGGGGAGCATGTGTATGGATATCTCTGAGTTCCTTGACCGTGGAATGAAATTCTGCGTACGACATGAATATCGAGAGTGGCGTATTATCTCTACATTGTGAGGGCATTATTACTATTAGTTCCGACCTCGAAGGATGAGCTTCAGTCCTGCAGTGCTTGGGCCGGGTTTCACGAGTCACGTGTTTGGCACTCGCGATCAACAAAGACGCGTTGCGGAGTTTGAATCCCGAAGTACATAAATTGAGCGAACGGTGCTGCTATGACCCAACCCTCCTTACTTTCCAACCACCACTATCAGCCACCGAAGTCAAATCTCGACCTCTTCGCAACCCGCCAGTTCTTACTTCTACTCTTGCATCCATGGCCCGTACTAAGCAAACAGCTCGCAAGTCCACCGGAGGTTCGTCGTCACCATTGACTCACTTCGAAACGCCCTTTTCTAACGTTGGCCATTCTTCAGGAAAGGCGCCTCGTAAACAACTCGCCGCCAAGTCGGCTCGTAAGACCGCGAATGTTGTATGTGTCATGAAAGTATATCTACCCGCTCCATGTCTAAACTCTCCTTAGGGAGCCACCGGTGGTGTGAAGAAGCCCCATCGCTTCAGGCCTGGAACTGTCGCTCTTCGTGAAATCAGACGCTACCAAAAGTCTACCGAGCTCCTCATCCGAAAGCTGCCTTTCCAGCGTCTTGTTCGTGAAATTGCCCAAGACTTCAAAGTCAGATTCTTGTATCCCCTTCGCAGTCGTAATGCTAAATTCTTTCCCGCTGCATGGTTTAGACCGACCTTCGCTTCCAATCATCCGCCGTTATGGCTCTTCAAGAAGCAGCCGAAGCTTACCTCGTTTCCTTGTTTGAGGACACCAATTTGGCTGCTATCCATGCTAAGCGTGTGACCATCCAGCCCAAGGATCTCGCACTTGCCCGCCGCCTCAGAGGCGAGAGGTCCTGAGGAGTTCTGGTTTTTTTTGTCGCGGTTCCGCTGTATTTCTTGTTTCTTTCCTATCTGTGTACATACTATCCAGCTCATAATGAAGTACAAGTAACTCAGCATGGTGTACTTTTGTACCTGTCATTATTACCCCGCGTCGCGCGTTATTGTCTCTTGTTTGGTCCAGACTGAATTGGTGTTTGTTTTGGTCCCGGAGGAAGGGCCTGTCGCTTTCTCACCTGACGATGAGCATCTCGCTTTTGCACTCTTACCCCCATGCTGGGAGATCCAGTGTCTTCACGACGAGCAGCTGGTTGGCCAAGTCGTGGACCGTAAGAGGATTTGCTAGTCACCGCGACCCGGCCGCTTTTTCCGTGCCTCCGCTTTCCCAAACCCTTGACACTCGAGGAACCCGACCAACGTCGAGGAACGATTCTGTTGGACCTTTCCAGTTAGGAGTTTCCTCAAACCGTGGACAGCCGGCGAAGAAATGGTCTGAGCTCAGTGCTGGAGGCAAAGGTGTGTTCTCGGTCTTCGGTTCAACCTGTTGACTCAGCCGTTTCTTCCAGTCTTACGGACGGGTGCTCGTACAACCAACTTGACGGTGATCTTACTTGGCGCGGGACTGTCAGCTCTCCTTGTATACTCGCTAACAACCGAACTCTTCTCCAAAAACTCGCCTACGGTCCTCTACGGTGATGCATGCGAACGCATCCAGTCGTCCCCTCAGGTCACTCAATTCCGTTGTCTATCATTTTATAACCTGACTGGTTTTTCAGGTCGCCAAATACTTCAATGCTCCCTACACCTTCCACAACAGTTCCCCTTCTTCTGTACGACCTCGTCACCGGAATCGCCATGTCGCGGCTCAGATAATGGTTGACTCAACAGGCCGTGAGCACATGATCATGCACTTTTACATCCAGGGAAAGCCAACAGCCTCGACTGCACCATCTGATGAAACCTATTTTGAATCAATTTCATCCTGGGGTCAGGAATGCCTCGAGTCATTTTCGAAAATGACAGCAGATGATGGCATTGCATGGGTAAAGCATACCAGCGCAGATATCTTGGACCGGTCAAAAAGCGTCTTCAGATACCTGAGTGGCTCGCCAATGCCCCCTCCGCCAATACCCACCTCGTCTACATCGTCAATCAGTCAGGATCAGAACCAGAACCAGCAATCGAGTTCTTGGGGCTTCGCGGGCATGTTTTCATCTCTGAAAGGCTCGAAATCGACGTCGTCGGAGTCGTTGACCATAGAACCTGCGGGCCGAATATGGACTGAAGGGGAGGTGCATGCGGACTTGGTTAGAGTAGGTGCCCTATGCTTCATTGGTCGACCGTCACTGATTTCTCAACACAGAATAATGACGGCTACTTTGTCTTCCGATACCTTTTGATCGATGTCCCTAGTACGTGCATTGTCCATTCTCTCTGTGATCTTGTTGCTCATCCTTATTCCCTAAGATTCTCATTCTCGGGACTCAGCGCGAGTGTTCGTTGAGCGTCACCCTGGTGTTCGGAAGGACGAGCCTGTCATTCGTTGGGATTCAGCGTAGCTCACCATAATGTATCGTAAAATAGCGGGACACACTCGTCAATTATATTATTCGATTATTCGTAAACGATATCATACATCGACGCAAGGATGCTATTCAATCCTTGACGGGTAGTTGACCTCGCACTAATCACCAAATAATTTCTGAACACGCTTCAACACCGAGTCTTTCGACGGATCTGAAGGGATGCTAGATGTCAAACGGGTGTATGTACCAATAACAAGTCCTTACCGTAAGGATGATCCTTCGAGGGTATTTCTAACAATGCGGGAAAGGCTTGTTGATACTTGTCGACAGTGGGCCTGATCTTTTCTGCGACCTAAGATAGCATATGTCAGATGTAAGTGCGCCTGAAAAGACTGGAGGCGTACATGTTGGTTGATGAGAAGGATGGCGATGTCCTTGCGCTCCGTGAATTCTTGGAACGCGGCTTCAATAGTAGAGACTTGAGTCTCTGGAGCGACAGTGATACCAGCAGTCAGATCAACGAATATATGCAGAAAGAATGCACGTACTGGCATCAACAATGAGGAAATTCTTCTTCTGGTGTTCGTTTATATGGCCAACACCAGCGAGAAGGAGGCCAGTAATCGAGTCCTACGATGCAAGATATTTCAGCGCTGTGCATCACATTCCGAGAGAAAGAAATTACTTCATCGCCAATGACTGCTATTAGATTCCGTTCTTTTGTTGATGTGGCCATGGACAACCAGGTAAGGACGCGTTGAGCATCGAAGCGCCCCGAGATTAGGGGTTCCTCTCGCCAACTATCACCGCGATGGACATCTTCAACCGCCCTCCAACAATATCGGATGATTCGCTACACTACACTATTCATCTACCTTCTCACTTGTCAGATCAAAGCTCCGTGACTTCGTTCGCTGCCCACATCCGCTCCTTTGTCGACACCAGTCTTCCCAATTTCCTTTGGAATCGCGATCCATTTGAGCTCAAAGTAGTTGAAAATCCCGATTTGCAGCATGGCTGGCTTCTTGAGGGCACTATGCGCGTCGGTGACTGCGTAGATGATGAATGGTGTGTCGTCTGGTTGCTCAGGGAGATCAGCAAAACCTGGGATCTCGCGATCAGGTATGTCATCTCTTCCCTTCGTCAATTACATACCTGAACTTCTCATAGTGTTTACGACTCTGACGGTGAATTTCTGTTGATCGAAGCGGCGGAGGCCCTCCCCAAATGGGTTACCCCAGACAACTCTGAAAACAGGGTGCGCGCCCTTTTTTAGCTGGTAAGATGGACGTTTGATTGAGTCATCTCTAGGTCTGGATATATGGCTCTCGCATGCATCTCATACCTATCTCATACGTTTCCCCGCCTTCTAGTAAACGTCGTCGTCGGACCACTCTGAGAGGTTCGAATAGTGATGATGAAGGACTAAGCAGCAGCAAACGAGGCGAGGATGACGACGAATATATCACCGAGAGCGACGCACTGAAGCTCCTCAAGGATACCGATGTCGACACATTTGCTCCCCGTTCCGTCGAAAGTCTCGTCTGGCGAAGGATTTCAGGGTAAGTCACTCCCAGTCATGACACCCTAAGCAACCCTGATGTATATACAGTTATCCAGCAGCTTCAAAGGAGCACGTCCACTTAACAAAAGCATGGCTTCCAGTTGGAGTCGCCAAAGCCCTCTCCGTCGACCCGTCGCTGGTGCAAAAGCCTGTCGAAGCGTTTTACACTAGAGATGCCATCCAATTACGCGTACGTCGCCATGGACTTTGATGATTCCCCACTATTCATACTTTTATGTAGGCTGCACATAGGATGAGCCGCTTTCCCCCAGAACCATCTGTCTTAACTACAGTGAAAATGACGCGAACTGCCTACGCACAGTTAGTCGGCCAAAAGTTTTATCCGCCCAAAATCTTCGGACGATGGACCGAACGAGAAGGGGAGAAAGCATGGAGGTGGAGAGACGTTGGAATGAAGCTAGTGAGTCTGGTCGCTATGCTCTTAGCAGTCTGGCTCTAACATTGAACAGGCTTGTGGGTTCGAGATGTTATATCAAGAAAACAAGGACACTGTCATCCCTGATTCATCGGTATGGTCCCCCTTCTTCCCATGAATGATGCCTACTCATTAAGACGACATAGCCTGAGGCTCGCTTGCGAAATGCTAGGTCCCAGCCAAACTTCCAAAAATTCATAGATAACCTCAAAACCACTACTTACTTCAGAGGCGAGGTAGAGGGTTCAGCCCTGTGGAAGCAGCTCGAAGCAAGTGCCGCTGAGACGTATCTCCAGTCCGCTGCGGAACGGTTCGTCCAAGCAAATGTCTCCCCTGTACCAGACTTATAGCTTTGAATAGGTCCTCAATCCGACCTTCATTCACTGTACTTGTAGAGCAAGCACTGTCCCGTGCCCCCAAGGTGTTTACCCCGAGTACATTGGAGGAGGATTCTGAGGACTGGCTTAATGTTGACGCGGAGAACTTTGATCAGTTGCTTGAGCAGACTATGGGCTCAGGTGGTGCCAAGACAGCCACCAAGTCTGTGAACAATGATGCCATGGATGTGGATGGCGAGTCCATGACAGCTGAAGATCGCCTTGCTAATGACCAAGCCACCAAATTGCGCGATCTCGCTTCCAAGGTGTCACAATTTGTTGAGGGACAAGGCGACCTAGAAGGCGCAAAGTTTTCGGAGTGAGTTTTCTCGGTCATTTCATGCTTTTTCTAAAAATTAATCCCTTCCTTAAAGCGAAAACGATTCTAGCGGTGACGAAGACTTTAGCGATGGAATGCCCTCTACAGATTCTGATGATGAAGACTCTGATGATGGATCAGGTGTTGACGATAAAATGAAAGATACAGATAATCTAGAAGACTCGGTTGCGAGGGTAGCAGCGATGGATAATCTGGTACCTGCAATCGATCCGTCGGATTACGGGAAAATGCCAGCATCGTTCCATAGCAATTCTCAACGGCTCAAACCTACTACAAACGAAGCAGATGCGGACGGAGCTCAGAATGAGGACGTACAAGAGGACGATGGAAAGTTCGCACAGAAACATGGGATTGACAGCCGTGACCTAAAGGACAAAGCCTCACAATCACCGAATTCGAAGCCGATTAGGCAGCCTATCTTGCCCAGAGATGAGTATGACGGTGTCGTTGACTCAGACGATGAAGAGGATGACGAGATGGAAGAAGAAGACGAAGAAGACGAGCCTCAACTTGTTGGGGAAGTAGAGGTTGACATGGGTGAAGAAGAGGCGGAGTTTCTGGAATTTGCGCGGGACGCCCTTGGAATCAGCAACGACCAGTGGAGTGAAATAATCCAGAATCGCAGAGACAGAGGAGGTCGGTTTCTGCTTCGTCTACGTTCATCACATCACCCCCATCCTCACCTGGCATATGATAGTGTTCGTCCCCGATAGTGCCAAGGATGTGCAACTGCCCTCGGCTACCAGTAAAGTTCCTCCCGAGGCGATCAACTCTTCTTTGAGGGTTCCAGCACCCGGTCCGCGACCGAATGTTAATCCCAATCTGGATTCCTTCGAAGCAGTCATGCAAGCCATGGACGCAGAACTACAGACTCGCCGTCGTGGCACGTCAGCCACGCAGCACCAGGACCATGAGGCAAAGGACAAGGCAAATCCGAGAAGCATGGGCGGTGCGGACAAGGGCAAAGCACGCGCCGATATGGAAGAGACTGAGGAAGACATCGAGAACATAGAACAAGCAATGGAAGCAGAGCTTAAGGCGGCACTGGATCGCGGAGAAGAAGACGGCGAGGACATGGAGTGGGGTGGTGAGGGTATGGATTATAACATGATCAAGAATTTCTTGGAAAGTTTCAAAAGCCAGGCGGGGCTTTCGGGTCCGGTTGGGAATCTTGCAGGGCGTCTTCAACATGGATGGCTGCCCAGAGATGACAGTGCGGCGTAGAAATGCACTGATTGAGTAACAGTATCTAGTCGCTGCTAATTAGTTCACTTTGGCTTTCTCGCTCGGGGGCCATGTAATCCGATATGTGCTTGACACACGTGTTGTAAGGCACAGTAACGTGTAGGTTATCGACGACAATGACGAATGGAATCACCATTGTGCAAAGGTCTCCTGATTTCGAGGCATTTGGGTTCTGATGTGGATTCTCTGCAATGAGTAGGTGGAACGCGGTCGTGTCATCGATGGGTGACCATGACCAGACACAAAATGAGGCAAAGACATGTGGCACTGACAATCTATCGGAACAATGGAAGGCACAAATTAAAACATGAGGAGGGCTACAAGGGGCTCGAGGTATGTGACTTTGATAGTGGTCACGATTATACTTTGCACTGTGGCCGGTAGAAAGCAGATGCGAATTGTCTTCAGCCAGTCATGTCCTCAGATTCTGGCGGTAGATTTCTAGGTCGGATTTGGCGTTCTCACGGTAGTTGATTTGGCAATTTGGCTGCTAAATAAGGAAAATGACGGTGTTGTGGGGAGAAGACGATGGGGATCGCGGGGTCTGGATCCCTTGTGGGACGCATGGAGGACTGTCGAGATGATATGTCGAGATATCGCTAAAGGGCCTGCACCAAGACACGAGGCAAATATTTCGGACAGGCAAAAAGACTCGGGCTGCTTGGGACAACCCTGGCCTGACTAAGGCGGACTCGGGAGACGGAAGCAAAATGCAAAGTGTGAGGGTGGTCGTTCGTTGTTGCAAGTGGGAAGGGGAGCAAGTTTGCATCCGTGTGTCAGGAAGATCAAGCCAGTAGGAAGGCTGTCCTAGCGTTTTACTTTGAAGCACGGAATTCTTCACGTTTTGATTATCCGCCCTTGATGGTCTGTTTCCATAAACGGAAGGTCATAATATTTGTGTCCATCGTCGACGCTCTTCTCTTCCTCTCTTTCTTCCGTACCATCACCATCTCCTCTCCCCTCTCCTCCTCGTACTCTAGTACGAGAGGCTCTGACACGAGCGGTTTCCCAAGCAAACGGGCCAAGTATCGGTTGCAAGGGCATTCTAGTAGACGCCCAGAATTTAATTATTATTTGGAGAAAAAGGCCGCGAGAAGGGCACGTTGTCTGGAGATCAAAAACCTTCAAGAGTGTGTGCCTCCCCTTCGCCTCGCCCTCTTCTTTCCTTCTTTCTAAACATCATCCTCAGACTTCCCCATTTCTGTCTGCCTCAATCATAATATTTACGACCCCTTCACGTCTTTTTATACTCACCCATCGAGCCAATCCGACTTTCGACGCCCCAACAACGTCTCGTCGAATCTCCCGGGCTCTTCATCATCAACGTTGTCTAAGCCTATCTATCAACAGGATTGACAACCCGATAATCTCTTTCTTGGTACGTGTCCTCGCACCACCAGTCTTCCTCGTTGCAGCCCATCTCATAACATGAGGCACGCAGGTTTAAATGTACGACATCGTCACGAAATCTCTTCCAACGACCAACAACATCTTTCCATCCTCAGACGAATCTACCCCCACCTTACAGAAGCAGAGAAAGCACAACACCGATTCAAGACTTTGGTCCCAACAAGAACTACCTAATATTAATACAGACGGACTAGAGGTACGTTCAACCCGTCTGTCAGACTCAGACGTGCTTTCTCAGACTTCACCCTCTATCCACCTCAGAACTGGAAGATGAGACTTCAGAACGAAACGACGCCCATTCAATCGTCTGCGTCACGCAGGGCGACACCCGCTGCCCTTCAGAAGCGCAGTTACCCCACCCGCCCAGATAGCGAGGCCTCCATGCAGTCTGCTCCCCCTTCCCGTTGGCTTTCGAATGGAAATGGTCAGTTTGTCGACCCAGATGCAGGCTGGGATATCGCCGAGAACCTCGTCAAGCTCAGCATCGGAGACGCCGGTGGTGCGGAGGATCACGTTCACGGCCAAATCTCAACCCCGCCGAAGTCAACGATGGCGTCTGCCACTGTTGTCTCGCTCAGTGACTCTAGTCCGCTGGAGACGTCCTCTAATCCCAGTGTTGACTCCTCCCCCCATCCTTCTGATCATCAAATCATATCCCATTCTCGTGGTTCGTCGACAGATTCCACTGTCTCTAGTTCCCACGAATCGGCTATAGGACATACTCTCTTGGTGGCTACTCATGCCTCCAGTAAGTCGGGCGAAGCTAAGGAGCGACCTCACTCCTTTAGTGGTGGCTTGTCTACGGCCGACTTGCGTCGCTTGCAACAAGCTGGTGAGTCAGATGAACTCAGCCAGCAGTGGTCTTCAGGCGTTGCAGAGAAACAATATCCATCCGAGCAGTTGCCTTACCCCACGCTCGTCAACAATAACCCAACTATCCATCGGCCCCAGCCATTACAGCCCCCATTTGATTACCAATTGGCGCAAGAGAACTATGCTTCCTCTCGCGAGGATCTCCAAATTGATTACGCACTTCAGCAAAGGAACTACAATCCAATTCAGCCCTCCCTTATGGGCGCGCCCGCCCCCGCAGGCTATGCTCCAGGTCGTCCTACGACTCTCCCTTACCGTCAAGCCCCTCGCAGTTACCCCCAGCAAGGACTCATGCAGAGTCCGTCTTTCCCTTCCCATACAGCTCACCTCTCCCTTGGTAATGCACAGCAATTGTACGATATGATGATGCCTCCGCACGAAGCTCACCCGGCCGTCAGCCGTGTGCAGGCTCAACATAACGTCTTTAGGGCGACGCATCACCATTCGGCTTCCGATCCTTCTGCTATCAGAGATGCAGCCGTACTCGCCGCGCTGAATGGCAGTATGCCAGGATTTCCCTTCCAAGCAGCCATGGGCCCTCCGCCCCAAGCGGCGATGGCAATGTATCCCAATCAATTTTACGGCGCTCAAGATACGTACCCTCGCAACGACCTCGCGGCTGCTCAGGCTCTAGTGGCTGCTCGTCTGCAGTCGCAGTATCCTGGACAGTATGCCGTTGTTCCTCCGTCGAACATCAATGTGGAGCATCCCATCCCAAGTCCCACAACCTCGAGTAACGGCCCTGGTGGCCCAAGCGCTAATAACAGGAAATTGGGACTGTACAAGACTGAGCCCTGTCGCAGCTGGGAGGAGAAGGGCACTTGCCGATATGGGATCAAGTGTCAGTTTGCGCACGGAGAAGAAGAGATTCGGTCAGTCTCAAGACACCCCAAGGTAACCCTTCTCTCTTCCTTGCTGATGACGCACATACTGACTTTCCGTGCTTTAGTATAAGACTGAAATATGCCGTGTATGTGTCGGGTTTCCTCACTCTAGAGTGTCGTTCGCTCACATTTTGATTTGTAGACTTTCTGGGTGTCTGGATCATGCCCTTATGGGAAACGATGCTGCTTCATTCATACGGAAGTTCCTAGTAACCAAGCGGGGGCCGCGGGCGGCACTCCCATTGTCGATCCTGCTCAACAGCCGACTCGTCCCGATACTCGTGTTCGCGCCGGAAGCACTAGTAGCGACCTCAACGATGGCTCCGTCTCCATCCTTGCCCGTCTCAAGCGCAATCAAGATACAATCAATGCTACTACGCCTGTGGAGTCTAGCTCTTCCAATGGCTTCCAATACACTCGTCCGCCCACTGGTTCTTTACGGGTTGACACAAGTGCATTAGACGGACCGTCCATATCCAAGCAGAACAAATCTGCGTATCCCACGTTCGCCAGCAACGGTATCCTCCTACCCACTGGCGACCGTTCTGGTACTAAGAGCCCTGCTCCCGTGACTGCTGGTCCTGATCTTGGACGACACAATCTTGCCTCAAGGCTAGAGATAGTGGGCTTTTCTCAGGTAAGTTCTGCGATACGTTCGGAGAAATACATAACCATCTGATAACGATCACGCCTAGCAGCTTCGAGCGGGTGCCAAAAGCACGTCGACCAACTCAAGCGTTCGACGCTCTCTGAATGGTAGCGAAATTGACATTAATTTCAGTCCATCTCCCCCTACGTCATCTACTTCCTACCCGCTTGCATCTGCAGTCGAGCCACCCACCAATAACGGACGTATTGGCGGTCATGTTCGCGCAGGAAGTGCCGGTAACTGGGGAGTTTGGTCCTCATCCGACCTTGCTGTGGGTTCTTCGCGCCTCAACGAAAAGGCTTGGGCTTAGACCCCCTCATCCTCCGCTAATACTACACGGAGGTCGCAAACGATTGACCTTGATTTATTGATCCATTCTCGACCCGGACAAAATGTATTCTTGTTTCTCTTGTGTTCTCACTTGTTACGCATTTCGTTATTACTTTTTGCATCATCAAATTATTCCATTTACTCGCTTCTTCTTTGGCTAGTCCACTTTGATCACCCTCCCTCCCTTGCTCTGTGATTTTCCTACAAATTCTTCCCTCAATCCGGTAAACCCCTTGATAACGCCCCAAACAAACTGACCGCCTGACGGTTTTCCTCATATGCTTTCCTCGCTCATCAGCACATTGTTTTTACCTCTACCGCTACTGCTAGGTCTTCTTGTTTGATTGCCTACATCGCATCTCGCTCACCACCCGCACATGTTTTTATTGATCTCGCTCAATATAGTTCTTGTACATTGCATAGTCAGACCTTGCTTGTCTCCCAATATACACACGCCTCACACTTGTTACCTGTACCAATTCTCAAATAAATGCATACAAGTAGCAGCCAAAAGTATCCTCATACATAATTAACAAATGAAACATAAATGGTACCAGGGAAAAACATAGTCTGAACAATTATGTATAACCCAGGCATCAAAGACCTTAGACCGTGATGCCGAGTTCCTTCAGCTCCCTGCGGAAGCTAGCCATTCTACACATAGCATACGCCAGGTAATCGAACTCGGGTTGCTTAACGTCATTCTCGACGTCTTCCTTAGCTTGCACAACCCCCCATAAAGCCCACATGCCGTGAGTGGAAGGGCTCCACGCTCTAACTTGGTGATCCAAGCGAGAGACCTCCTTCTCAAGGTCGGGACTAGGTGGCAATATCAAGGGATGTCCAATTAGCGTGGAATGTTGAAGATAAGACACGTAGAAATTACGACGCTCTTCATATGAGGGGTACTTAGAAGGATGAAGGAGATGGGGAGTTGCCGAAGAGTAGTCGGCGGTCCACTCTTGGAAATGGTTCGCGATGTCGACAGAGGCTGGATTCGGGGAAGCGTACTCAAAATCAACAACAATGATCTGCGAACAAATGAGAAGATGTTAGCATCAAGAAGACAAATGCGGAGGGCTAAAATAGCTCACCTGCCGATGAGGGGGAATTCCATCTTTGGGCTTGGCCAACCTTAAGAGGTTACCGTATTGTGCGTCGTTGTGGGCGAAGACTCTTCGGCTACCGCCATTGACATCATCTACAACAGACAGCCATTGTAGGTACTGTTGCCATTCCAACTTGAAGCGGGGGATATCGAGAGTGGATCTCATGACGTCGGGTAGAGCAGGCAATGACATAACCTCTTCAACGGGACCCAGCCACGATCGAACGTTGCGTTTCACACCAATCTCCCAGCCCTTGCCCTCGCCTCGATTAGAGCGTGAAGTCCCCTCCACAAGTTCGATGTCGACAGAGTGGAGTTCAGCCATACGTGCTGCAATCCACCCACTAACGGTTGGGTCACGCATGTCCTGTGCCGTAAGGTTCGTGGATTCAAAGTATTCCTCTACGCGTCCGTTCTCGAAGGTTCCATAGACGCGAGGCCCAAAATGATAGCGGGATGAGAGTATATGGAGTGTTTGGAGCTCCTTGGGGCGAGAGATAAGGGAGCCTGAGGAAGGTCCGTAGATGCGCAGTAGGGCCACTCGAGTGCGAGCCACGGACGGGCACGACACGAAGAAGACGGCGTTGGTCATAGAGCCGGAAACCTTGCGTATGTGAATGTTCTCTGCTACAATTTCCGGGTTTGTCCAGGACGGAACCTGGTGTGCACGGAGAATTCGAAGCAGGTCCTCGGCAAAAGGGCTGGACTTGTATCGTCTAAATAAGAAGAGAAGAGTGTGAGTTAGCTTCAGAAAACATAGATGTGGGTGAACCAGACCGTGCTCATGGCCGTCTGTTGGTCAGCTTGCCGGATGTGAAAATGACGCTGGCCTAACAAGCTTCCTTGAGAGTAAAGTGTGATGTGCTCTGGCTCACCTTGCTTCCAGCCTTATGTCAACATGATGCAATCCCTCTGCCGTCACCACTTCGACACTCTCACTTGGAATCAACACGGACGAAGAAGATGCTGCGGCATTGCTGAGAACATCTGCGATGCTTGCAATTGAACTGGTCGAGAGTCGTCTATCCGCCGGCTTCAAAGAAGGGCTCCTCGGGGGTTTTGACGCGGTAGTCGAGATAACTGGCGAGGATTCTAACATTTTCGCGCTGGAGGTGGTGATAGAGGATTGCGAGTGAAGGTGAAGGCGGTGAGAGCGAAGAAGTTGTTTATGAGTGTTTCGGACCTTGCTTATCATGTGGGGGAATGTCTGATAACGCGGACGTAGCGAATTCAGACCGTGGCGGTGGACGTTGGTGGAAGAAAAAGCTTGTTCAGTAGACTCTGCGACTTTGCGATTTTTTTTCACGGTTGTGGATTGTGGTCGTGTGCCACTAAATGGTGCTTGACATCATGCAGCACAGGTTGGACTGGAACTCGAAATAGGAGTCGACTGGCCATTTACAGCCAAGTTGGCGCAATGCGCGCCTCAATTCAGACACGCGTACCGCGTTCCATGTGTTCTTCTTGTCCAGTGACTGATTCTGTGAATCGGTGAGCCTGTGATCTTCTTATCTTCAATAACTCGGGCTAACTTGTGCACCCATTTATCAGTGCTTTTTATGACATAAATCCGCAAGAGAGATTGCTCCCGAGATCGGACCTTTTCTCGTCTATACAGATGATCTTTGACCTTTCTGAGTCTCAAAGATGCCTTCTGTAGTGTCTCTTCTCTAGAAACTAGGTGCGTAGTACTTTCTCCTTCCACTCGTCTGTCTCATCCGGATTGTCGCATCCGCGTACAGCGCGAAAGATCCGGCGTAGAATGGAACAACTCAGGTCCATCTTGGTCTAACCACTTTTCGTGGTTTCCCAACACAATCGCTGCATTGAGGACACCCAATCGATGGGGTGAGACTAGGGGGAGACTAGGTACAAGAGACTAGGTACAATGCGGAGTCGGCGCCACGTGGGATGATGGGCGCTCGGGGTATCCTCGTAGCTACGCTGTCATTGTCCCCTCCATTGTCCCTACATATCTTTGATTTACCTCTTGAATCGCTCATGCTACCGCCAATAGTGCCAAGCAAGGTTTTCGAGACGAGCACCGATACGGATACACCAACCATCAAACTTGCTGATGCCATCACATTCGTTCGGTACGCGTCGCTCACAAAACCATATCTCGAACAACTTGCAGCTTTGTCGCTCTTGGATGGTGCTCCGAACTTGCTCCCTGGGCCAATTACCAAGACACTGTGTGGGATAATGGGCTGGGATGAGTGTCTGGTGGCGGACGCTTGGGATTCTTTGAAGGAAGACATATGGGGAATGCCACCTATAGAGGTTACCGAGGCCGAATTGATGAGATACAATCAATTTGCCCTCCCTGAGGGAACGAGTGAGTGCCGTCTACCTTTTGGTAGTCTTGATTGCGCGTCATGACAGACATTATCAGGTTTTCGCCACCTTTTCCCTGGATTCGCGCGGTGTAAAGTCGAGTCATGTAACAAGAAGCTTACCGATCCAAAGTCATTTAAGGCGACCTTGTACACGGTCCGCCATGGTGCTCTCCCCATATTTACCACATCTCTGTACTGCCGAAGTAATACGAGACTTATAATCTGCTTGAAATTTGGGCTGAGAATAATCACTGTAGGCTGCAATATACGCTACCATCACAACTATGGCATCAGCGCGAAGCTTTCTCTGCGTACCTACTATGGTGGAATTCCCGATGTAATTCAAGTGTCCATGCATTATTTTATGGAAGCGACACTTCTTGAGCTCATTTCCGTTGGGAAAGTTTTTGGCTGGTAGGTCTGCATACTTTGCTATTCATCCGATGAATCAATGGTGTACGACCTGAAGCTCACACTCCACATCAGGCTTTCGGCTGCCAATTGGGCACGGATATACGATAATGGGCTTGGGAAAACTCACGCTCATGTTCGGAACAACCCCCACGCATTTGCCTTTGCGCCGCGCGAGACCCATGAACATCCGACCGACTGGCAGTCTGGACTCTCCCTACGTCCTGAAGATGTGTTGAATGGTTTCTTCCTCTACGCACTCTTACTCCATAAAGCCGAGAACAATTTCACACTACAGCTCCCACATCAAGCCGCCAGCCAGGAGAAGCGTATTCAAGAGGCCCTTTCCGAGCGTAATCAAGGGATGGAGGGTATTGGGCAAGAACTCTATCCTCATGCTTGTGATGTATGCTTCCATACGATGGAAAATTCCGCTGGTCAACTAGGTGAGCACGTTTGAGTTGCATTTGAACGTGACTGACATTTTATCATCCAGTAAAATTACAGGCAGCCGTGTGTGATGGCATAACACTTGGTCACCCCTGCTGTGCGCAACATGACTGTAAAGAAGCCCTTCAGAGCCACGCCGACCGTTTCTGTGCAAGTCACCAAGAGTACGAGCTGTTATGTGCAGTACGCGGCTGTCAGGTCAAACGGCAACCAGGTTTTCGCACTTGTGCAGACAAGTCCCACCGCCGTTCGGAGACACGCTACTTTGAGAAGGGTACTGCCATGTTCCAGTTGGCGGCCAGACTCAAGAAGGCAGGGATCACGGTACCTACAGACTCAATCCCCACCACTCAGCTAAGTGGTCCCGCAAGCTTACTTTATCCACAAGATGACGACAACGAAGCGGAAGACCCAGCAAATTGCAATGGTAAAAGTGACACGCGAGCAAAGCTTAAAGGATCGTTTGCCCATAACTTCACAAACACTGAGCTTGTCTTCATGCGTCCATGTGGGATCATCCTCTCACGGATCACGCTTTTTGGTTCCGAGGCAATTTCTGCTGTGCACGTAAGTACCCACTGGGAGTTCTTCTCACGTCGCCATTCCTGTTACCAGACCTGACCACACCTCTTCCAGCTGGCGGCGAAGGCAACTTTCCCAACACCCGAGTCCACTCCTGAATATCTATTTTATGACTCTAACTGCCGCCTCATTGCCCATCAACGCTCAATTGGCGACACTCATTTTGCGCGGACAGGACAACCTGTGGATGTCTTTCATTTCAAGTGTAAGCACAAGGAGACTGACCTTGACTGTCAGCGCCACTGCAACCCCGCATCGTTTCCCGAGCTAATGGTCAATGGAAAATGGCGCTTCAACTCTTCAATTTGCGAGCAAACGAATGTCTGGCTGGGAGGGTATCGGGCAATCCTTCGAAACATGGAAACAACTCGCTACAACTTTTATCTTGATGAAATGATCAAACGGCACAATCGGTTCGTAGCGAGAGAGCTTGAACGGAAGAATACAAAGGTCTGGGTGGTGCCAATGTCATCCTTAGTGCCGTCTTCAAGTCCACTTGCCTGTAGAACATAAATTAAATACATCGTTACCACAATTTATTTATATTTCATCATACGACACTACGGCCAGCAGTTCAGACTTGTCAGGAGTACACGGTATCAGATATACTACATAGCTACTTAGGCAGGAACAGCGAGGTTGGCAGGAAGGTTAAGGGCCTTACAAATATCATTACAGACATGCGCAGTAGCAAACGCGCGAATGGCATCAGTGCCATCATCGCCAATATACGAATACGAACGGCTATTGTCATGTCTAAGCAGTTTCATCTGAGTCAGCAGTACAGTGATGGTGAACCAGTAAACTTACGTATGAGCACGGCAGTCATAGATGCGAACACCACGGCCAGGGAAAAAGAAACCTACAAAGTTTAATGTCATTGAGGATACTTACATCGTGATAAGGAGAGAGGACAATATCACATTACCTTGAAAGTCAATGTAAAGATCACGCCCACCAGACTGAGAATACGCGTAGTGGGTGAATGCTGCGAGAATAGCCTCCATGCGGAGAGCGTCAACGCATCGAGGGATTCCTGGCCCGTAAGGGATGCCGAAGACCCAAGGTTGGCCAACATAATAGCTACGGCCGGATTGGGACACAACGAAGTACGATTGAAGGACTTCAACCTCTGGACAGCAACAATTAGATTCAGAAATTCAAGTAATGTACATAGAGCGCAAGACTTACTTTCAATGTTCACGTTATTGGCCCGCGCGGCACCCAAGAAGTTATTGATGGCTCCGCGGCAGTTCTCCATCCTTGCTACCTCGGCCCAGGTGGTGGGGGCCATATCCACGACACGGCCACTGATAGCAGCAGCGTCATCTTTAAAAGGAGGGATGTCCTTCCGGACCATCTTGAAAGCGAACGGCCGATTGCTGTCACCATTGAGGTGGACCTACAATCAAATAGGATGAGGTTATTAATAAGCAACAGACGAAAGGGTCACGCACATAATACACCTCCATCATCGCGCCAACATGATACGCCGGGATTTGCATGAGCACTTTCAGGTTGTCATGGGCGGCCTCGTACGAAGAGATAAACTCCCCTTCGTCAGACACTGTGAAGTGCTCAAGGCGTACGGTGGGAATGTCCCAGGAGAAGGTTACGTCGACAGCTGCCACTGGTACCGCGGGACCAGATGCAGCAATAACGGTGGCGGGAGGAGAGACGGCAGCAGCTGTGAAAGACCATGCAGTTGCGGTGGAGTCCTCTGATGCAGAGCTATCCACCGTGGAGCCGTCCGACTGGGAGGAAGGGGAGGAAGAGTCTTGAGCAGACTCGGGGACGTCTAGATATATTTTGAGGTAAGTTGCTTTGTCAAGATGAAAGCAGTGGAGCCACTTACCCTCGAACGCCTCGGTGGCTTTGGTAAACGCGGACCATCGACCGTTTGGTGTTTGTCCATGCATAATGAACTCGTCGAGGACTCCGAGACGTTTACCCTTTGTATAGACGGCCCTTGTTCGAAAGACAGTGGAACGGACGAACTTGCTGCCAGCGAAGAAGGTACTGAACACCTGCTGCATTTCACGTTCGCCGCAAGCCGCCTCGAGCCTCTCCATGCCAGTAACCATGTCACAAACATAGGTAAGGGGGAACGGGAGGGGTTTGATGAGTCTCTCGGACAGCGGTTGTAGGGGGTCAATGGCAGGGGCAACGATGACGGGAGCAGTAGCACCTGTAACATATTGTCAGCATGTAGAAAGCGAGAAAAATCCAAGAGATAAACATACGAGGTGCTACCTTGCCAGTTATAAAGACAGATACCTCGTCCATCAAACCAAGGCAATCTTCATCGTTCAAATTGAGTTTGCGGATAAGGATAAAGGGCCGGACAACCGCGTAGATTATGGGAGTGGATAGTTCTTGGGTCACCCAAACCCCAGCGGTGCGCTCATCGTTTGGGGTGAAGACCGAGAAAAACTCCTCGTCAAAAGAGGAGAGGAAGAGTGCGCAGTCTTCAAGCGTGATTTTCCCAGCACGGGGACTGGTAACCTTGAGCCGTTGAAAAGGTTCTCCTGCCTACATGGGAAAAATAAGTGTGTTAAACGAATAGAATGAATAACAAACATACGCTGCTCCAAACGTGTAAATTCACACTGTTCCCCAGCTTCTCGTCCATCCTACGACCGAGTTCAATCCTTTTATTCGCCTCGAGGTTCTTTTGGTGTTTGTCGACCCAGGCGGTGGAATGGCCAACGTTGTCGTGCATGGGTCTTGCATACGTTGACTGGACGGGGGCGGGGTCACCATTAGACGTCGACGGCGCTTGTGTATCACTGGCAGCTTGGACTCGACCGTGGCTAGGAAGTTCGCAGCCTCCCGCAAGACGGCAGCAGGGAGCGCAGCGCTGGCGGCTGCAAGCTTGATTGGCGCGACGAGGCTTCTGATCAGCAGCCTTTAGGCAGTCGGGATTGGAGCATCGAAGGCCGTCAGGGGAATTTGCAGCAGCTTCGGCCGCAGAGATGCGCTGCGCGTAGCGAACTTGAACATCGACTGGGATGCTATCGAGGGGGGTGGTGGGGGAGAGCCAGACCCATGGGTTGGTGCAAGAGGGCTCGTTACACTGGAGGGATGAGAGATCAGGGTAAAGGGGGAGCTAGGAGGGCACCAGGAACTTACTTTTTGGTAGTAACGGCCCCAATTCACGAGCACAGCACCCTTCCCGTCACAGCGCACCACATCAGAGATCCTGGGGCTTTGACAAGAAGGGCAAGTGTCGAATTTTTGGGCGGGGAAAGGGTGGGGAACGTAGTCGGACATAGTTATGGGGTTTTCAAGCAGATCGAAGGCGACGGAGTGCTATCGGAGGGGTTTCGACGACGACATCGAGTGCTTTAAATATCTGAAGAAATATTTAGGATTTTTTGGGAGAAAATTAGGGTAGGAGGTGAAAACTTACGGACCATGCGATGAATTTGACATGGAGTGAACACCAGGTCAGGGAGGATATTTTGGCCTTATCGACCTCGCGCATCGTGAAGAACGACGTCTAACTGGATGGAAAATTTTTTGAACCGCTGGGAACATTCAAAATGGGCGCTCTACGTACATCCATGAAGGACTTCGAGCTATAGGAGGCGGCGAGAGGAGGCGGCAGGAGCGGGGTAGGAGGCGGCGCTATCGTGCTTGGCAATGAGCTCGAGACTCAGCGAACGTCGACGACGATGTCGACGAAGGGTTGGATCAGGGTCTTCCTGCCGCGTGTCTATTTGCCTCTATTGTGTCTCGGCGCCTAGGCAACTACCGGTCGTGTGCCGGTGAGACCGGTTTCACGTGGGTGCACACGTCCATGACCCTGCTCAATGAGACTGATCTGGGACAGTCTCAGCCCACCGATTCGGATTTCTGGCTGCATTCCACTCTTTTCGAGGGAACGTCCTTCTCCCGTACTTCCCTTCAGGTGTCCCTCAACACGTTATGTCAAATGTCTGGGTCTCCGTTCCTGATCCCTTTCTATGTCGAGCCGCTGTGAAAAAGTGACAGCTCCTTGGAAATGCCTCACCTCGAGTCTGTCTCGTGACGCGGTGCTGTCCACAGATGTAATCCCACCGCTATAAGGAAGGGATTCCATCCACTTCTACGGACTTGGTCACCTGGCATCGTCGCTTAGGCCGGACTGACGTAGAGCGCTCCCTTAGAGTTGCCTTATCCCTCTGACACGCTTGAATTCAACATCGAATACCTCATCGTCAAGTTTCAACCGCACTTTCATATGACCAGATCCAGCCCTAGCCTTGGGTCCGGAGTTTAGTGTCAACGAAACCTAGGGATACGTACTCGATTTCAACCCTCTTGTGTCTCTTCTACCGCAAACCAATGGCTACGTTATCTCCGATGTCGCTTTCCCTGTCGCTTTCCTTTACGAACCATGGCGAGGCAATATCAAGTCGCATCTCCGAGACTTAAATATATATATCAGGGCGTCCATCTTGGACCCACTGACGACACTCAATTGGAGAACTTCGCTCGCTCCACCGCCGTTTCATTAGCATTGAATGTAGTCTTATCTACCATTTGCATACTCGCCGAATAGAATTTCAATGTTCCAATCTACCTGTGACAGCTCAGTCCCATAGACACGGACCCATCGTAACGTTGTTTCCTTCTCTCCAGATCATGGGAATCCACAGGATGATGTTTCTGGAAACTTGGATGACGGTTCCACCTCACTGGTCGACCTTGCGATAAGTTTCAACCCGCTAGGGGTGTCGTGGTTTGCTCGTTTGCAGCCCCTTCCCTGTGTGTACTGCGCAGTTCCAATATTGTAGACGAGCTCGCGCAATGGTCAATTCATTCCAAGCTATCGTTCACTGGGCTAACTGTCCTAGGCCGAATCCGTATCATGGCTGAATAGCTCAGCTGCGCACACACCAACCTGCAAACCTGATCGCACGTTGGACTGTACAACTTATCAGATTGTCCGTAACGCCTCATCATCAACGCCCCAACATGTGTAGTGGATAACGAATGCGCAATATCAAATTTATCGTTAAATCGTTTTAGAACATCGCTGCGAAACCAAGTAATTTAATTAAGAGCCGACAATCTAGGTATTGAATAAGAGTGTGAATCATATCATAAAACTCATGAAGCGTGAAAGGGGCATGCAATCAATCTAATTTACATCTTGGTTAAGAACGGCCTCACGATGATGAAGTCGTACTTCTATCATCATTAGCCTTTTCGTCAATTACATCGTCACCCATATCGATGGGTACTTTGCGAAGGAATAGTGATATCTGCGCGTGTCATGAGGGTATCAATATATCGCTTTTGGAAGGATCGTGTGTGAGACAGGACTCACCAATCCAGCAACGCCCAGAGAAGGTGTACACACTGTCCATATCGTCTAGGGTATATCAGGTGTCATGAACGGTGTTCACGGTCCGTGCAGCGTACCTGTATCGAAGATGCCACTATACGTAATACCTGTTGCCTCAGCTCAGGTGGCTGTATGGAATCCATGTTACTGTAGTCCAAAGTAGACCCTGAAACTTGCAGAAAGATATCCGCGGGTAATCGACTGGACGTTCGATCTTGGAAAACGGCTCCCGCAATTGCCTAAGGCATCACAAAGGGTTAGTCAGTTTCGGGTCCTCGACCGGCTGAGAGAGTACGCCTACTAAACCGACGGTAGCACCTGTGAACCGAACCAGAAAGAAAGCACTCGTGCCAGAAGCGAGTTCACTGGGCTTGAGTGCTCTAGTGAATACTTGATAGGGTGCGTGGAAGAGCATTCCCAAGCCGATCCCAGCTATGAGGGGGAACGTAACGTAAGTCGCTACTCGGGAGTGCTCGTCCAGCAGGTTCATAAGGCCTAAACCGATCATGAGAAGAGAAGTAGAGAACAACATTGAACGACGCACCAAAGCCGATCGTGGAGATGAAGAGACCCAACGATATAATTCCATTCTGTCCACTGGTAGACCTTGATCTTCTCTGCCAGTATCCTATGAACCAAGCAGCTGGCATGGAAGCCAGTGAGGAGCCGAGGGAATAAGGAAGAAGCTTCCAGCCCGCCTCTAAAGGTGAGGCTCCAGTCACTGCCTAGTTCTCATGGTAAGCAAGGCCCTCAACGTCAACAAGATGTGTTGGATTAACCTGGTAGTAGAGAGCCAGATAGAAGGTACCCGCGTTAAAAGCTACATTATGCAGGAACGAAAGCACGAAAATGATGACTAAAGTGGCGTTGATGGGATGAGTGTCCGGTTCCTTATCACAGAGTGAGGGAAGCCACTTACCCGCTGTGACATTGCAGAATACATCCTTGGGAAATAACGCCTCGCGGGTTGTGTAGACTTCGTAGAAGCCTCCTAGGATGAGAACGGCCAGGCCCAGGATAATGAGAAGTAATGTCGTTGGCGACGTCCCTGGGGCCATTATGTTATTTTGATTTCGGGTAATGGGCGTCTACTTCCAAACTTACAGCCATTATCACTGCCAAAGCTAAAGCCGACGATGATGCAGCTTGTACTGGCCATAAGCGTGATGCTGCGTAGTCAAATGAGCAGATCACATGAGGGACCGTAGGAAGCGTCACGCACAGCCCGAAAAAGTCGAATTTTCGAAGCAAGTGACTGAAGGAAGCGTTGGATGAAGACCGGAGCTTGACATGGTGGAGAGAGAGGAAGAGGACTAGGAAACCAAAGAAGCCAACGGGGAGATTTAGGTAAACTGAATGAATGGATGAGAACCTGATGTGATAGTCGAAGCCAAAACTTACAGGCCCATCTCCAGCTGAGTGGGTTTGTATGACCGCCGGCTAATTTGCGACGGCTAATTAGAAGAGGGACTAGATGCCAAGATACAACTAAACTCACAGCTGAATACCCCACCCAAAAGCGGACCCGCTACAGCTGAACAGCTCCAGGTCACGCTTAGTGCCTGCGACCACTTGGCACGACTGTGTACTGGTACGATCTCGGATGTTATGACCCATACCGAGCTGACGATGCCACCTCCCCCGATGCCGGCGACGCCTCGTGCGATAATCAGCCAGACGATGTCCTGTCAAATGATAAACCATTCTGACGAGCCCATGCTGTGGAGGTTGACCTTACCTGGGCTAAGCCGCAGAGGAGAGAGCCAATGGCGAATATTGCCATGCTCACATAAAGGACGCTCTAGGGAACACGATTTAGAGCTGAGAACGAAGCGGCTGGAGGGGGGTGAAGGATGAACCTTGCGGCCGACGATATCAGATATTCTCCCATAGAAGGGCTGGCAGGCTGTTTGTGTGAGCATGTACGCCACGCCAACCCAAGTATACTGGCTCTGAGTAGCGCGAAATTCGCTTGCAATGGTAGGCATGCAGGTTGACACGATCGTCTAGGAAGGGGACTGTTAGCGTCGGGTACCAGGGTGGGGGAAAGAGTTCCTACCGCGTCTGTGGTAGCGAGAAAGAGGGTTAAGGCGGCTCTGGCGACAAGGACAGGTCAGAGAGAGCGCGTAAGCGACGCGAAGGGGGGGAAGACGGACCCCATATGAGCACAGAGAAGCCTTGCAGTGGCGAGGGGCTGCGGGGTATAGTCATCGAGGATGATGGAGGAGGAGGAGGACTCGAGGGTATGGAGGGAGGGTTTAGCGGAGAGCGGGGACGCGGGGGACGGAGGGGGCTCGGCGCGCGAAGGCCCGGAGACGGAGCGGGAGGGGAAGGGCATGGATGGGGGGTCGTCGGGAGCGTTGTCGGATTGTTGGGCGGGTTATCGTTGGACATTTTATAGCAAGTGGCATGGATCGACGCAGGCAAAAAAATAATAATTAGTGTACGACCAAGAAGTCCTCGGCCCCAAAAGCCCCCATTGTGCAATATCGGAGTGCAGAGGCTCTGGGGGTCGATTTTTAGGCTTTAGATATGAGATTGGCGATTTCATGGTCTTTGTTAGGAACGTGAGCCTTCAACTTGAGCCTGGAAAAGCATCCGCGACTCAGCACCTCTCCAACTTTCAACTCTTTTTTCCCTTCCTCCTCTTCTACCCTGCTTCGCGCCTCGTTGCACGCGTTCAGTTCACTCGCCTGGTTCGAGATCTTGCGATGCGATTTAGATCGCCGCAAAAAAACAAGGGCTGACAAGGGCAAATATCATATCAAATTCACCGATCGAACTATACGGCTGGCTCACCGTCTCTATGAGCGAACAGGAACGTTCCAACTTTTTATCAATAAATCGCCGAAAAAAATTATTAGTTCCACTACCACTAAGACTTTCACCATAATTCCTCTAGATTCACCCAGTCGCCCGTCGTTCCTCGTTCGACGCCTCACCCGTTTCCCCCGCGTCAGAGCCTGCCTTATCTGGATGGGTCACCAGTCGTATTGCAATTGACATGGTGAGAAGCGCGTTAACGTTATAGAGATAATACCAATAAAAAAAATCAAAACCCAATGAGCCTTCTGAGACTTTGCCATGTGCGACTCGTCCATCCCCCAGATGAGGGAGACGATGGGGTAAAAGAAGCCGTACCGTGAGTATCATTTGCCTCTTCACTCGAATCCCTTGGCTTAGGCGCATCCATCGGCGCATCTTTCTGAGGCACTCGGCCTTCAACGTCATCGGCGTATGCTTGAATCAGTTCACGTTGTCGGGCAGTCAGCGATCTGTATCAATCGCTTCAGTGCCTTTCGTAAACCACACCCTGTCAGATGCTCACCTGGGAAGTTGCACAGAAAAGGTAACAAACAAATCCCCTTTAACGGCTTGAAACACAGAAGGGATACCACGGCCTTTGAGAAGCATTTCTTCGCCTTGCTGTGTCCCACCAGGAACACGCACGTCCACGTCCCCGTCAATAGTAGGGACCCGCACTCGTCCACCCAGAAGCGCTGTGTGCAATGGAATCTTCGCGGTGTGATACAGGTTGGGCCCCTGTCGGACAAAGGACTTTGAAGGTGCAACATTGACGCGAACTAGCAGGTCGCCATTGCTGTTCCCCCGCAATGAGGCGTCGCCTGCCTTGGGTACTCGTATCGTCATACCATCTTCAACACCTATAAGAGGATACGGGATGAACCAATTCCGCGTATGTCGTGTAATTGATGATCACGCACCTGCGGGGATGTTCACCTCCACCGTCTTTTTTGTTCTCAATTTGCCCACACCGTGACAGACCGAGCACTCGCCACCCAGGGGGACGCTGCTTCCAGCCCCAGCACAATCTGGGCACGTACTAGCCATTCTAAAACCACTATCTATGACGAACGTCCGAGTGCCGGTGCCGTTACAAGTGCCACAACGCGATCGTTTGGCACCCTTTTTGAGACCACTACCCGAGCAAGTGTTGCAGTTGACGACGGGTGATATGTTCACCTTGCGGGTGACACCTTTGCAGGCATCTAGAAAGCTGATCCCGATGGTCGTTTCCAGGTCTGCGCCTCGTGTAGACTCTGCGAAACCGTGTTGACGACCTGCGTTGCCAAAAGCACCGAAGAGCTGGCTAAACAGATCCGAAGCCCCGCCACCTCCGCCGCCGCCGAAAGCTGCGCCAAAGTCGTGGAACCCCCCACTCCTCCCGAATCCAGAAAACGCATTGGGATCGAAGCCTGGCTGTTGCGACGCCGACCCATACTGATCATACGCCGCTCGCTTCTGTTCATCCTTGAGGGTCTAATTCAAGGGACCGTTAGCTGAGGCGGTTAGAAGGGAAAGTCGTGACTGACATCGTAAGCTTCTTGGATTTCCAGAAACTTGTCCTGAGCACTCTTGTCTGGATTGGTGTCTGGATGATACTTCCGGGCTAACTAGAGACAACATTAGTCATGATATACAAGCGAGTCAAGGAGGCCGACGAACGGAGAAGTAGGTCTTCTTGATTTCCGCTTGACTTGCATCCCTCTTAACTCCCAAAACCTGGTACGGGTCCTTTCCACTAGAGCCAAGGGGTTTCGTGGAATGCAAGTATCGCTGCGGATTAGGTCAGAGGGGGTTGTACCGACAGAAATTGGGATCTCAACTCGGTCTACAAAGCGTCTTCCGTGTACTATTTTGCGCCGGTTACTTTTTTCGAGATGATTAGGACATTTGAGAGAAGTAGATATGAAGCGCAATGAGTGGAAGGACTGCTTCCTGAAGCACGAGTAGAAAGCTAGGCAGGAGGAACCCTGGGGAGGCACACGGGGAAGCATGAAGTTCGTCGGGAAGTATGACAAAAAATGACGCGCCTCGAAATTTCGGGCTGGTGTTTGTTCGTGCTTGGTTAGCCCCTGCGACGCGGTCACTCCGATTTATTGACCCTAGAAATGCGTCGCGCCAATCTGGCCCACCTTTATCTTGTTTTCACGACCTCGAGGCTCCCCAAGGGTAGTCATCCATGCCACGAGCTCGCTACGCATTTCAAGAAGATGCTGACCACACGTGAAGGACGTTCCGGTGTTCTCTCAAAACGCATTCGCGACTCCACACATAACTGATCGTCCTCAGGCATGAACCGCTCTTCTTCAGTTCATGCGACGCCACCAATGGTGCAAACCGAATTTTTGGATTTCAATTAAAGCGCGACGGGTGGCCGATATTGGACCAGGGCTCCGTTTTTTGGTCACTTTTTCCTTATTTTTTCCTCAACGCACCTGACGGTTCACCCTGAGGCCTGAGTGCACGGTGCCTCAGCGTCGCTGCGTAGTGCTGTCTAGGTCCCTTACCGACGTCATGTTGCTAGGATAATTCAAATTGCAAAAATCGGAAGAATAAACGAACGGTGCCTTCTGGGACGATAGGCTGGGCCTCCTTGTTTCCTGGACTCCAGAGCTGAACCCTACACCTGCGTGTCACTAGCTTGGAAGCTAATTTCCTCGTTCGCGCTTTGGCCGACGCGTGCCCCCCACCACGACTTGCCGTACGAGACAAGAATTTCGTCACCTTTGTTGATGATACCCGAGCTCCGGATGAACATTCTCAATTCCTCACCCTCTTCTCGTGAATCCATGAAGACAGCGTTAGGTTTTGCTTGGACGCCACGATAATCATTAATGAATCGAGCTACGTTGCCCATGCGTTCAGCATCTATCCCGACGCTCAAACCATCTGGATATCGATACAAAGACAAATCGTAGTCCGAACTTGGGCGATCATCGCAGTGTATCTCCCCGATGTAATCGATGATACGGGTGCCAGGGGGGATCTTTTTCGTGGCGAACAACCCATATTGGCCGCATGCAGGATGCGAAGGCGATGTGATGGTTCGAACCACCACCGAAGGAGATGGTTGAGCAGAACCAGTTCGCCGGCCACCTTGGATGAAAGAGCGGACGGTTTCTGGTACAGATTTATGGTAACGATATGAGTTGATGTACTGCACGTTTCCCGGCCAGTTTTTGGGTTTCCTTGTGAGCTCGGACATCGATGACAACCGTTTCGTCTGGGTGATGGCAAACCTGATAGATTATGCAAGCGTCTGCGTCGTGGGAAACTTTCCCCAAACATGAGGATCACACCTTTCATCGACATCAATTACAACGACCTCGTTTCTCTCATCTTGACTGACTCCTGGTACACCACACATTTTCTCCAACTCCAATGGGCCGGTCCTCAACCAAGTCGGTGGCTCGTGTGTACTGTGACGTTAATTCCAGGTTAGGCCCGTCGTGGTACGAATATGGTTTGTCGTCCTATTTCTGGTAAGCGTGACTTGAGCGTTGACGGGAGCGTGCTTCAGACAATCTGCAGGTTCAGTGGGGTTCGCAGGATCACTATGAAATCGTTCGCAAGGTCGGGCGAGGAAAGTACTCGGAGGTCAGGAACACTCACTCTCGCTGGTTGCGCTGGCCTCATCGGTGGCACAGGTTTTTGAAGGGGTCAACATTGTCACGGAAGAAAAGTGTATAATCAAGGTCCTCAAACCAGTCAAGAAGAAGAAAATTAAGCGAGAAATCAAGATCCTCCAAAATCTGGCGGGTGGTCCGAATATTGTTGCGCTCCTCGATGTCGTGCGCGATCCGGCCTCGAAGATTCCAAGCTTAATCACCGAATATGTCCACAACGTCGATTTCAAAGTTCTATACCCTCGATTCACGGATCTAGATGTTAGATTTTACATGTTCGAATTATTGAAAGTACGTCGTGACATGAGGCTGGAGACAGAGGCGCCTGCTGATGTCGTCTAACCCACCAGGCTTTGGATTACTGTCACTCCAAGGGAATCATGCATAGAGATGTAAAACCCCACAACGTTATGATTGATCATGACCATCGCAAGGTTTTTCGGCATTTTTTGTTTCGATTGCTCTGTCTGATCCTGTTTCTGTAGCTTCGACTGATCGACTGGGGTCTCGCTGAATTCTACCACCCAAAAACCGAGTACAACGTACGAGTTGCATCGCGGTACTTCAAAGGACCCGAGCTCCTCGTAGACTTCCAGGAGTATGACTACAGTCTCGACATGTGGAGTTTTGGCTGCATGTTTGCTTCCATGGTACGCTACCCCTACAATCGTGTTCCCCCTGCCCCTTAGCTCTCAAGTGACCCCACTAGATATTCCGCAAAGAACCTTTCTTCCATGGCCATGATAACCACGATCAACTCGTTAAAATTGCAAAAGTCTTGGGCACGGACGAACTGTATGCCTACACAGACAAGTACAGCATTCGTCTAGACCCCCATTACAATGAAATACTTGGCAGGCATGTTACGCTCATTCTTGGGGGTCGAATTAGCACCTT
Organism: Pleurotus salmoneostramineus; assembly: GCA_002583695.1. Classification (NCBI taxonomy): domain Eukaryota; kingdom Fungi; phylum Basidiomycota; class Agaricomycetes; order Agaricales; family Pleurotaceae; genus Pleurotus; species Pleurotus salmoneostramineus. The sequence goes on from BEWF01000214.1 coordinate 46,273, forward strand.
ACATTGTCGCCCTTTCAAGGTATCCCCGCAAGGCTTGGACACGCTTCATCACCTCTGAAAACCAAAGATACATCTCCAACGAGGCCATTGATTTGCTCGATAAACTCTTGAAATACGATCATCAAGCCCGGTTGACCGCACGTGAAGCTCAAGCTCAGCCATATTTTGGTAACGTATCACGTTACTTTCACTTAATCGTATTCATCTTGCTCTCCAGACCCTATCCGATCAGCAGCTACTTCTGCTGTGAACGGGGAAAGCGATTCCGCTCCTTCGACTTGATTCGCCATCATAACCATATGTTCATATATCAGCATTCATTTATCCCCTTGGGAATCATTTTGCTTTCTTTGTATATGCCTCGGACTATAGATGCTGTTTAATTATCGAACTGCGTTCTGCAGCTCTCAAGTCACCTCACTATCAAAATGCCTGAGAGGTCCCCCATTGGCAACGAAGTCGCTTCACGTGATGGCCGAGCTAATCGAGTGACGAGTTTAACGGCGCACGTAACGTACTATGTCTTCTATCCTAAAATGATAACACTAACCTCTTTGGCCTTGTCTGCCTTGTCTGCCGCCGTCCGATGTTATTTTCTCGGAAATGGGCACCGACCTTGTGCTCTCCGGTTCCATCGCCCCTCTGGCGAGGCAAACCAATGTGGTGCTCTTGGTTACCTTGACTAGCGACGATCCAGTGTCCGATGTTCCTCATGGTTCCTCTGATTCTTCTTCTCTTGTGCATCATGACATGGCAGACTAAATGCAAAGCTGAAAGCTTAAAGGCCACGGGAATTAGGAAACCCACAGCGGCTTTTGCACTCCCCAGAAAGCGCAGAGAGCCTCATGCTTGCCGTTTCGAGTTTTGCTGTTTTCCTTTGCCTCGTTGTCGTGTGCAAGGCCTTCGACAATGCTCGCTACGATAATGTGAGCCCCACATCGCATCGTATCTAGCTTTGATCGTTCGATTAATTCCTGGTTTCCCTTTCCAAGGTGGCGGTGTAAGCACACCAGGTCGTACTTCCTAGCTCGTTCCCTTGACTAACACAATCTCTAGATACTGGGGTCAGAACTCATATGGAGCAGGGCATTCTGATGTTGCGAACTTTCAGAAGCCCTTATCCTTCTACTGCCAGGTACTATTTCCCTACTCCTTGACCATAGTTGCCACTTATATCTGTGGTGATCAGGACAATTCCATCGATGTTTTCCCTATCTCCTTCCTGAACGTGTTCTTCGGTACAGGAGGAGTTCCATCAATGAACCTAGCAAATGTGCGATCGTTGATACAATCTTATATCCTGCGATCAGTACTAAATGGCTATACAGACATGTAACAGCGTTGACAACGCTACGTTTCCTGGAACGTCGATGCCAAACTGTGCAAGCCTAGCCTCTGAAATTACGACTTGTCAATCGAAGGGTAAGATTATTACCCTTAGCTTAGGTGGTGCAACGGGCTCTGTTGGTTTCCAATCGGATGCCCAAGCCACTTCTTTCGCGCAAACTATTTGGGATATGTTTTTGGGAGGAAACTCCGCCATTCGCCCATTCGGCGCTGCGGTGTTAGACGGGTATGCAGTCCTTCCGATCCTTTGAGACTATGCTCACAATGTCTTGGGATCGACAGGATCGATCTCGATATTGAGGGTGGCAATTCTGCTGGTTATGCGGCCTTTGTGAATAAAATACGCTCTTTGGCTAGCGCCTCCAGCAAGAAGTGACTATGGTCGACTCATATTGTTGAGACTGAACTGATACGCAGATAGGTATTACATCACTGCGGCGCCCCAGTGTGTCTATCCTGACGCTGCTTTGAGTGGCGTTCTCAACAGTGCGAGCTTCGACGCCATCTATGGTAGGTCCCATATCTGGCAAGATATACTCTATTGCCAACGACCCGGTTCTTTCAGTTCAATTCTACAACAATCCTTGTGGTCTGCAGGCGTTCAATTCGGCTTCGGTGGGCGTCATACACATTGGCTCGATCCAATCTTTTTACTCACTGTGCCCATAGAACTGGAACTTTGGTATCTGGTGAGTGTTCTTGGCTTAAGACCCGCCCTGTGCTGTCACTCGATTTAACCCCCATTTACGGTGATAGGGATAACTGGGCACGCACAATCAGCCCCAATAGAAATGTCAAAGTCTACATCGGGGCTCCTGCATCTACTTCTGCCGCTGGATCGGGTTATCAAAGCCCAGATACGCTGAGTTCTATAGCTGTCCAGATGCGTCGAAGTTTTCCTTCTTTTGGGGGTATTATGCTTTGGGATGCTTCTCAAGCCTATGGTGCGTTTCTTTACTCCGATTTCACTTCTTTATGCTAACCTGTGTAGCCAACAACCGATATGACAGGGCTATGAAGACTGCACTGGCCAATGCGGGGGGCACAGGCTTCCAATTCCCTGCTTGTTCTGCCCCCGCCTGGTCCTCAGGCACTAATTATCCAGGTGGATCGCAAGTCTCGTTTAGCGGGTAAGTCAATTGAGAAGCCGTTAACTTCCTATCTTTGACCTGTCCTTCAGGTACATCTGGCAGGTACGCGAGTTGCGAAGTCATGCTTTTGGTGACCGTTGATGTCTCGTAGGCTAAGTGGTTTGCTTCTGGCCAACCCGCAAGCAACCCGAATGGTGACTGGAGTGCTAGTGAGTGTCTCTTATGCGTAGCTCGAGCCTTGCAAATAACATGAGGACCCATCAGTTAGCGCCTGTTCGGGGACTGGTACCACTCCGCCGCCATCTTCGACTGTATCCTCAACACCAACAACTTCGCCGACATCTCCTGGGGGAAGTTGCTCAGGAGTTTCTGCTTGGAGTGGGGGGATTGCTTATACTGGTGGCATGCAGGTGTCCTATGGGTGAGCGCCCCAACCTGCCCTTGTTTTTCGGACATTATCCAACCCAACTATTCAGTGGCCACATCTGGACCGCGAAGTGGTGGACACAAGGAGATACTCCTGGAGGTACGTACCTTATTCCTCCGCCAACCCTTCCAAAGAGTGGGCATTGACTGCGAAAGAAGGTGCTGCCGGGGTCTGGACAGATAATGGTGCATGTGTCAATGTTTTGCGACAGCAGGTCTCTGAGTCCCAAACTGACCCCTCGGCTAAAAGTACCTTTTCCAGGAGCTCTCGGTTCTTTTTGTCCCGATGAAAGCTTTCCCCATCAATACGCAGTTAGGGTACTCGTGCCCTACATTATTTTTGAGGCTTTAGCCAATTAAAGCTGACACGTATGAATTCACTGTATGAGGAAGCAACAGGAAGATGAGGTAGGTCATCCGAATTGCCCCGTGAGACCTCAAGCATATGGATCCTTGTATATGTGCCGTTAAGCGATGTGTGATTCGAAGCTTGAATTGCGTGGGCGAGCCTTCGAACCTTCGAATAGGAGGCTATACTTAGAAGTAGTCAGCGCTTAGGGTCCTGGTCTCCAACAGTACGTGTGCCGCACGCCTTTCGCCCCTCAGCTGATGCCGTCCGTCAGACTTCTGCCAATGATAGTCCTTTCTTATGCAAACCTTCGAATGCGCTACGTGTACAGTAGCCGCAAGGCCAGTTCTCAAAGGAAATAATACTATTATAGCACGGCTTACTGACATAACTATAAGTACTTTCGACCGAGCTACGGCCCCGAATGCTAGCACCGACTGCTAGTCAGCCCGCGGTGCGGAACTCCTTCAGCCATGGCTCTAATGACAAGCTGGTGGTTACTGGTTGCTTTGGCAAACTGGTTGACGATGGCCTCTGCTTTCTCAAATGATCGGTCGGACAATGTGGGTGCAGCCACATGAAGCTAGATTTCTCACTTACCCTTCCTTGAATCCAGCTCGCGGTGTGCGTCAATGAAGTCATCTTCAGGGTGGACTGACTCAAAACTACTCCGCTCAATAGCTATTGGGGCCAGGATTCCGGTGGAGATCAAGAACGGCACGTCCAGCTGTTCATCGTTCCTATCATGGCCCCACTGAAAGTCACGTTTGCCTCAGGTTATCCTTCTACTGTGAAGACGATACAATAGATGCAATTCCGTTGGCTTTCCTCTATGTCTTCTTTGGGAAGGGAGGTCTGCCCCAGATTGAACTTTCCAATGTACGTCTGAGTATCTTACCGCCGTCTAAACTGATTGGAGATGAGGCTTTCATGTTAGATATGTAGTCAATCAGGGAATGGAGCATTTAGAGGAACCAATCTTGCTGACTGCTCTTTCCTTGCCTCCGACATCCGTACATGTCAAGCCAAGGGTAAAATTGTTACCTTGAGTTTGGGTGGTGCGACAGGGAAAGTTGGATTCAGCAGTGACTCACAAGCCCGCCAATTTGCTGAACAGATATGGGATCTTTTCTTGGGCGGCGGTTCGTCTTCATATTTCTATGTATCTGAGTCTTCTTACTCACCGACTCTGACACAGAGAGTGCCACCCGGCCTTTTGGTTCCGCGGTACTAGATGGGTACGAGACTTCCAGTACCACCAATACTTTCATTGACTGCTTGTCTAGGATCGACTTGGACATTGAATCTGGTTCGTCGGCTCATTATGCAGTCTTTGTTAACAAGCTTCGTTCTCTCATGAATAACGGTGACAAACGGTTCGGCCTTTCATACTTCATCTCATTATCTGCCTGACGCTGTCAGATACTATATCACGGGAGCACCTCAGTGCCCATTCCCTGACGAGGCCATGGGCGGAACTATCAATGGGTAAGTGAATGCCTGAAAACATTACAGCCGATCAGGGAGCCTCATCCGTTCATGTCCTCAATCCCAGGGCACCTTTTGATGCCGTTTACGTGCAATTCTGTAAGCCTTCATCTTAGAAAACTACCGCAGCAACTTACATGAAATGCCCCTTACAGACAACAATTTCTGCGAATCGTCTAAGCCAAAGGTGGGTCGTGGCGTGGTGCCGTCTTGATCTCAAATTAAACGCGTGTATCTCACCCTCAATCGATCGCATCACATGTAGGAATTCAACTTCGATGTTTGGTAAGTCTCATGAGAACTTCTTTTCATCTAAACCTTCGCGATGCTGAGTTCCATGCTCGGTACAGGGACGAATGGGCCCGCAAGCAGTCGCCGAATAGAAACGTTAAAGTTTATCTCGGCGCACCAGGGTCTCCCAAGGCTGCAGGCGATGGCTACGTTGATATCGATACACTCAGCCGCATAGCTAAAGACGCACAGGACCGCTACCCTTCATTTGGGGGCGTCATGCTTTGGGATGCTTCAGAGGCTCGATGTGAGTACTCTTACTTCGCACGTACTCCACTCTCAACGTTTACACCGTGTCCCCTTCAGCCAATAACCATTTTGACCGCGCGATCAAGCAAGCTTTGGTGAAAGACCAGCCCAGCAGACCTGCTCCCCCACCGTCCACTTCCGCTGCCCGGCCGCTACCTCCCCCTGCTCCTACTCATGCTCCAGCGACCACTGCTGCTCCTACGCATGCCCATTCGGTTACCCCTGATCCATCTTCTACAATCATACCAGAACCGGAGATCCTCAGGCCCGCACGTGGCAGGGTTGTTGCGCAAACAGTCATCCACCCCAATCTGAACTCTCGATTCTTCAGATTGTAACTATCAATTTAGACACGAGACAGATGCTGGCGATGAAAAACCTATCTGTTAAGTTTTAACGAGGAGATCACTGATGAATGGTCTGTAACAGATCGTAATAATATTAAATTTGCCTCCGTCCATTTCTGAGTGACCTTCCATGTCAAGGAACTAACACGTCCAACAGGTGTTTAATGATGTTCTCATCTCCTGATGATAGAAACTTCGCGTCTTATCGCGACTTTGATAGCACGATGTCTCACCTTTCAACTCAGTTACCTGAAGCATGTCGTACAACCACGGGTATCGATCAGCTTATCAAATTTCAGCTATTCTCTCAAGTCTATTTTACACCGTGTAAAACATCGGAGTACGGTTTCGTACGTTGATAATCAAGCCGCGAGCGTTTTGGGATTCAAGGGCCGTATGAGGGGATATTATTGTGTTAGTTACAGTTACGCTATGAACCACATAGCATAACTTTCTCATTCAATCTGTGGGATAACCTGGGGGTGATCATCAGACGGAAATAATCATTGATAGATGCCCGATGTAATTGGCTCAAGACCTCGACGGTCCACCAGTTGCGGTAGCGTAAGCACCAGGTCCGCTGCGTGCCGTCGTGTGCCGTGCAAAGCCTCCAAAAATACAATCTGACGACTGGTGGTGAAACATCATGCATGCATCAGTTACGCCATTATCTTGGGCTATGTATAGACGCAATTAAAATGCCTACTTTCGCGGTACTCAAGAAGATAGATGGCCTGACGGGCGGATGCTTAGCTTAGATGGCCACATTGCCCAGAGTGAGTCTCAAGCTCTCAGACTCAAGTGCGTACCAAGAACGCACCACATGCCACGGTTAATTATAGCTGACGAGAATGAGCTCAAACATACAAAGCGGAAATCGCCCACAAAGTGATGTCGTCCTCACACGATATGTCCCAAAATTCTATACCGGTCGAAGGAAATTCGGGAAAATCAAGGCTATAAATACGCATCCCAAGACAATTTCAGAGAATCGAGAGTTTGCCGAGGTAGTGCCAAGGAAAAGATATGCATGGATTCAAGAGAAGATGGCTTAAATATAAAACATAGCCGGGTTCTAAGCTGTTAAAAGGCACACGTGCGAGATTGAGCTATAGAGACGGAGAGCGTGTTGCGGGTTGACTGTGGGACCTAGTGAAGTAATAGCGAAGTGGGGATGCATGCTTCTGAGACATTATCGGCGAGACCGGGGTCTCCAACGACGAGGGTGCGGTTGTGTGGTAGGAGGATCCAGCAAGCTATCTGGCGAAGTATTGTCACCAGGTGGATTGTTGTTGGTCTGGGCGTGAGTGGCACCTCTTCCTCGTCCTCCTCGATTCCGCTGTCGATAATACCCGGAACCACGACCGTGGGTTCGAGCGAAGTAACCACCTGCGCCGTGTCTATTCAAAGGTGCTTCTACCAAGGCTTCTTGGAGAGTGCTATTATGATGCAGAGTTTGATCCTCAGCATGAATCATGGATATTCCAGACTCATAGTTATTTTGGGAGAGAGAAGGACCGGGTTTGTCCGGCCATTCTGGGTTCGTGGAGGACGGCAAAGATTGTCTTGGTCTTGGCGGATTACTTCTGACGCTAGTAGCATAAGTCCTTGAACTAGGTGTAGCGGCAGATCTAGAATGAGAACGGGATCCGGGGAAGAAAGGAGAGACGAGTAATGATGACAAGGACGGCGGATGAGTAGACTGAATTGTTGTTGAAGAGGGTTCCTTTTCAATCGGCTCTTTGGGAACCTTGGGAAGTGGAGGAGGTCCGGGGTCATAATCTGGGTTCCATGCACGCCACTGTGCACCAGATGGTTCACAGAGCCGGCTTCTAACGCAATCAAAGGTGTAGTAAACACTTTTTGGAGGCTTGGGCATCGACTGCGCCATTTGTATTAGACGATTATAGAGGGTTAAACCAGCGTGGGCATCATTCGCTGCGTCTGTGAGTGACATGAGCTGTCAGAAAAGGGAATATGGAGAGAAAGAATCTGCTAACATTCCAGCTGAGCATCGGACAGCTTGGCTTCCCAGTTACTACGAGTAATTTTGCCCTTTGTAAGAGTCTCGTTTTCATACTCTTCGACGAGCCTGGCTAATCCGATTGGCGCGGAATATTTGCCTTTCCAGCGCGCATTATCGACGGACCTAGCCATGAGAGACAGGTCAACACAGTTTCGCGTAGAAACGCGATGGTCCTTGAATAGTTTCTGAACATCATCTATATTTACACAGTTTTAGTTCATTTACCATTTCATACAAAAGCGCTCGAGACGGGCTAACTCTGTATTCCAACGCCTGTTTTGACTACATCTGGGTTTTCGAGGAGCTGAGAAAGTTTCTCAGGAAATGCTAGAATCGCGCGAACAACGGTGAGAGACAGTTACAGCAGATGGAATGAAGGCAAATAATGAACATACGACTCATAGAGCTGACTTGAAACAGTAACACGCTTTCTGGAGTGGCTAGTTGGATCAAGGCAACAGGGTTCTCGGGCGTTCCTTTGGAAAAGACAGGTTTCCACTCTTGATCGAAACCAACTACCGAGAGAGAATGCAAGCGGTCTATTGCGAGATTTGCGGATTTTGCATCGCGCAAGTAAAATAATTCGGGACTGGAGGTCCTTTTACGCCAAGAATACAGGACGGTTGGCCGTGGCGGTGGTGGAGGAGGGGGCTCTGGAACAGGCTGAGCAATTGTAGAAGGGGCAGCATCGGTGGCGTCAGTGGGGGGCTGAGCCGGTCGGCTGGAAGAGGCATCTGTGTCTGACATTTGAGTGCGGTCGGCAAGAACAGAGTATCGGCGTTGTGAGCGCAGGGAGATCAGCAGATACCGAATGGAATTGTGGCTGGATGTAACATAGGACAACAGCTTTGGTGATTGTTGCGGACGGTGGCGAGAGTGCGTTTGTGGTCGAGGCCGACGACGACGAACGTGTCTAGCAGGCTGCGGAGGTCGTGGTGGTGGTGAAGAGTCAAGTTGAGTGTTGACGCTGCGAGCAGTCACCGTGATAAGATTGGCAGGGAATTACATAAAATTAGGTAATCGTGAGCTTGAATCTGATTGGCTGCTATTTGGGGGCACGGTTCCGTCCCAGGAGGTGGAATTTTGCCACGGGAACAGAATTCCAAGTAATACCAAGCTTATCCTCTTACCACCATCATGTCCACCGAGTTCGTCGTCGTCGCCGTCGTCGTCAGCGGCAGCGGCAATGATCCACGCAAGGCTGGTGAGTAAGAACCGGGTTAAATATACTCGTTCTCTCACCACACCACTTCCGTTCCTCGTTGCAGTCGAATGGGAATCATCCATCCCTCTGTGCTATTCCTGGAGTGCCAAGACAAAGATCAAATTAGGATTTCTTGGCCTCTACCTACACAAACCTTTAAGAAATCCCCGATGCTCTTGCATTCCTCTGTCTCTCCCCTCCATTTCCGTCCCCACTAATCCGCCACCTCTTCCTCCCCCGTCCATCCTTCCACCATGCACGACCCAGAATCTCAGAGACAAGTAAGACACTTGGTCTCCTCGGCTACAAACACCCTCAACCAGGTAACTATCTGCCCTTCCTCCCCATGATGCCCGCGAAGAGCTGACATCCCCATCTCCCCAGCCACCCCCACCGTCACTTCGCGAAATTCTCGCTGCCTACAATTCAAAAGGCGATGGCGACCGGGACATGCTTCTCGCCATGCTCAACGCAAAGGCTGCCGAGGATCAGGTTGGTTGCGTTGTCTACCTGGCATCCTCATCGTACTGACAGTATGTATCCAGCGGCTTGCTTCTACGGCTTCCCTCCACCGCACTATGATCGAAATATGTCATACAACTTCTGCTTCAGAACAGCTTCCATCACTCACGAATCACTACTACCCGACTCCCCACTTCACCCATTCGCCCCCTCTTCCCGAAGAGAAACCTTATCTCTCACCCCCGCACCGTAGTCATTCACCTTACCAATCGTCTCGCTACTCCTCTCGGCACGCTCCAGAATACCATCACCGCAGCTCCCAGCCTTCTCGCAAGCGCCATCGTCGCTCCTCAGCGAGCCCCCCGCCGGCACCCTATGATTCTCATTTACTCTCTCAATCTGCACCTCAACGCCACGATCGACTACCTCCCTCCCCGTACTCCTCCCCACGGAGTGATTCCTTAGAGTACTCCCCACGTTCACGTGCTTCAATGGCCATAGGCTCTTTGCTGTCGACTAGTGGTCCTCGGCGAGACCAGTCTAGCGAGGAAGCTTCGCTAAACGGCCATTCATCCAATTCCGAGGTGCCTCATCAGAACCAAGCTGTTTCCGCGTAACGTATCCTCCCCCTCGCCACTTTAATCACCACCAATTTGTACCGAGCGCCTTTGTCCCATATGTACACAATTTCTTGCCTAGTCTCTCGAACATCCCCAAGCCTTTCCTCGCATGTGTTGTATAGTATGAATCCCCTTTGCTTGCCACGGTATCGTCCGATTATCACCCTCCTTTGTTTCCATTATGTGCTAGGTGCTCATGTACACGATGCTTGTATACTTGGATTTGCCTGTTGTCCAATATTCCCCTGTCTATTTAGATCGTCGCACATAAGGTATTTATCCTCCCCTGCCGTCTACGTATACCTCGAAATGAAAACCCCCCATGATCCGATTGCCAGCGAATTGAAACCAAAAGCCAAGACTGTCCCCCTTTACCCGTTATCAATTATCATGAGTAACATACAGAGCCAAGCTGTTCATCCCCAGGTCGAGGCCTATGTCAAGGCAGCTTGGAAGTGAGTTATTTTTAGCCTTTGATCGGGTTTCGGAGGTCTCCCAATGACGTGAGGCGACTAGGTACACCGGACTGGTCTCCTGACTAGGTTCAGGAGTGTTCATGAAGTCTTCCGTTCGTAATGTGACACTTCTCAAACTCTCTTCGAGAGCTTGACAAGTGTTCTTCCTGTTATATACCTTGAATCTCCTTTGCAAGCGCATGCTAAAAATACAGTCACTTAGTTTAAAGATGGTCATCTGATAGACGCTGCTGATTATTATCATTTAAACTCTATATTTACTGCAGATATCTCCATCTACGTTTCCTCGGTGTGGTGCGCTTCGAGGATCACTGACTGAGGCTGGTATAACAGGAACGACTGAGATTTCCCCGGTCGAACTAATATTCGAGAACGCCGAATCCTTACAGGGGCTTCTGGACACGTGCGTATACACGTGATGTACGTGTTATGTTTCAGCGGCCAAATAGTCGCTCAGTCTGTTCCCGCTCCATCACAAGTTGACAACTTCAACTCATGTTCTTACCGCCGTCATGTCGGACGATGAATACGACAACGTACCCGACCTGTTTACCCATATTGACTTTGACGCAATACCTGAACTGTCTCCAACCTTCGATTCTACCAATACGGACAGCCAGGTTACTCGGATCGGTTCACCTGCATCGTCTGTATATTCATGTGATGAAGACGAAATGAACCCCGCTTTTTTGGAGGAACTGGACGCACTCGAGGAACAGCTCGTACATGGCCCTCGTGAGTCTTGGATCCTTTGATCTTGTCTCGGTTCGCTAATAACATCGCTTAAGCCTCTTCCGCCGCGACTTCGAGTCGTCTATCAAATGAACAACCAAGACCATCCCTTGGTATGCTTAATTGATAAGGAGATGATACTACTATCTGATGTCTATTCCCATTCGCTAGCCCGAAATGATCCTCAAGGATCTAATAACCGACCTCAAACATCCGCCACTCGTACGTCGCTTTCTCCTTTGACATCGGTCCCTCTTTCTTGATGACTTGTAGTTTCCGACATCGAGGCTCGCAAACAGATCAGCCAACCCCGAAAATTCCTAGGCTCTAACACCACTACACGCAAGCGTAGCCTGTCATCGGTCTCAGCTAGCTCGCCGCGGAAGAGAGACAGGAAAGGAGATACGACCACCTTTGACGTTGAAACACAAGTCGCTGAACGTGTCGCCAAGTACTTGTCAACTTTCCAAGATGAATTAACCTGCCCAATGTATGTCTCTGGCCTTGAGTAGTTACTCCATGGGTCGCTGACCGTCTCTTCTTCTTCTCTGTCACAGATGTTGTGATTACTTGTACGTGAAACGAGCCCCCATACTGCAATCCTCTAACGACAGTACGGTTTGGCTGATAGTGCGGCAGCATATATGAGCAACCCTTGCGGGCACACCTTCTGTGGAGAATGTGGATGGTTGTGGATAGAGCGGTGTCATGTAAGTTCGTTATGAACGTGACTGCTCATATCTGCGTATTCACGTCACATCTCGACTAGAACCAACTTCCAACGTGTCCGGTCTGTCGTACAAATCTTACGGAGGAATCGCCTATTTTGCCGAATATCACTGTAGACAATACTGTTCAGAAGCATCTAGAAGCTTTGCAGGAAAATGGAAGTGAAGAATGGCAGTCAGGAGGGAAGATGATGAAGGAATGGCTTGCGAAGAAGGAGTGAGTAACTCAGTAACCCTCCACTCGAGCTCCAAGCCTTGTCTGACACTGGATTATTTTCAGACGCTGGAAAAGGTATATCCTAGGGAGGATGCAATCCGTGTTGGCTCGGCGACGACGTAATGCCATTGCTGCTACTAGTACTACGACCCGTGGTGCGGGCACTAGGGCTGCACCTTTGGAGGTCGTGGAGGTTGAGGCAGATTCGACAGATGATTCAGATTATGTCCCAGACCCAGACCCAGATATGGACCTCGTCGTCGCCAATGCTCCGCCGAGGAACTTCAGGCGAGTCGATAGTTCGATTTTCGATGTATTCCCTTGACCTTGTACCTGTTGTACCTTGTATTACTTTGTATTACTTTGTGTTACTTGTTGTTGGCTGTATGGATGTACTCTATTTCGGAAATAGGAGGCGCTAATTCGCTAATTGGACATGCTCCAAGAACGCATGTAAACAGCGTGTAGATACTAGACCACTCATTCCTCTTATCGTATCCACCACCATGGCGATTCAGTTCAATCCCTCCCTAGGGAAGACGACCAAGATCCAAGTGCCCATAAGCAACGACGGTGTCGTCCGACTCCGTTTCGTCGCTAGCGTGGACGCCGGCGAGTATGAACGACTTGAACGCCGGGGCGTCCAGGTACAACTTTGGTCGGACATCCCCGCCATAGGGAGCGGACGATATGCTGGACAGTGGGGTGAAATCACCTTTAAACGCGAGGCCGAAAGCATAGTCGTGCAGAAGACGAATGGTACTGCAGATGAAGGCGTGGTTCACCTCGACACGAGACTATCCGACCACGAGGCCTCGGACGATCAGAACGATGTTGTTCGTCTCTCCTTTGAGACGGACGTTCAACTTGCTGGTCCATCGACGCTGGAAGTCGTTGGGAAGTGGCAGTTTTCGTTCACTTACCGGCTTGTTAGTGCGTCCGGGGAAATCACTTGGCTAGGTCAATTCGGCAACGACGGTGTGCTCGTGTTGAGCTCGGAGCCGCCTGTTACTCCGATAGAGAAACGGGTTGCTGATGAACATGGCGCAACTGAATGGCTTAGACTTGGTCAAACGTCGAAGTATAGTGTTGCGGCTATTTCGAAGTCAGGGTGAGTTGAATCGGTAAATGATATTCGACGAGGAATTTGGGTGCTGAACAATGATTTATAGATCCTTGTCGTACTTTCCTCATTCCGGGGACGTCGAAGATGCGAATATGCTGCTCCTCGTACCGCGCATTGAACCCCAAGATATCCTATTGAACCCCGCCTTGTTGCTCAGCGCATCTTCGCCAGAATCAGGCTTGTACATCCGAGGTGACGACTACGCCCTTTCTGTGCGAGCCCCGTTAGGACTGCATACCATCGAAACCAGTATTAACAAGCCAGGATTTCATCATGCTGTTCACAAAATATTGGCTTCTGGTTTCCCGGATGCACTCCGAGTCGCCAACGCCGGTTCGACCTCCCAAGACGCCGTTAACGATACCTTGGTTTTGTCTTCGGTATCTAGTGTCACACCCACGCAGGTCATCGTCGTGCCTGCACCCGGCGCCGCCCAGTCCCTTGTAACATTACATACACAACAACTCTCTGCCGTGCTTCCGAGTGAAACCGAGCACTTCGTTGTGTACTCTCCGTCGACTGGTGCTGCTGCCCTTCTACTATGTAATCGCGAAGCGCAGAGTCTCAAAATATCTGCGGACTCTACTGGTGCAGTGCTGCTTTTCTCTGCAGCGTACGCCGTACCCGGTTCCTCCGAAAATGATAACACTCCACCTGTATTTGTGTCCTTCATCACCGAGCACACGTTCTCCTCCTACGAGTACGCTCCGGACGTTCTACCCACTCCGCCGCCGTCACCCAAACGCTTACTCGAAGCAAGTCTGTCGATCGAGTCCGCCTCGTCTACATCCTTCCCCCCCGAATCCGACGCCCTCTCGCCATCGACATCAAAATCTTCCGATTTCACAGAGTTGACTACGTCGCTTTCAAACACATCCGACCTTTCGTCCGTTTCCGCCTCTTCTTCACAAAGCGATAATCAGTTACACAAAGGTCTGTCGGTACAACCCCTTACGGTTCGCCATAGTCGCGGGATGGTGGTTTCGTGCATGGGCTTGTTCGTCCATATGGCGAAGGTTTTCATCAAGAGTGTGTTTTGTAGGGTTTTCTATTTGATTTTTGGGCCGTCGAGGATGGTATCTGCTAGGTCTGTTAAGAGGGTTGAAAAGGACAAGAAGAAGGAGGAGACGAAGCAGAGCGTTCCAGAGGTTGAATACGAGGAAAAGAAGGAGGTCTATACCCCGTCGGGTGAACTGCCTACGATTGAGGAAGAGGTTCTGGATACGAATGCGACTTCGTCGCCTGCTGAACCTGCTGCTTTGCCGCCTACGATCCGCCGTGTCACGCATATCTGTTTCGACGTTCAAGCTGGAAAGAGTTCTTTCCTCGCCACGAACTCGAGCGCTCTCTTCATCACACAGAACGGACAACCGGTGAAAGTATACGCAGATGGGCTTGTTGCTTCGAGGGAGACGGCGATGCAGAAGTTGGCGTTTGATCTGGATGTTTCTGGACGTGTAAAAGTGCGTTTGGCGTGATTTTGATTTTTTGTATGTTTTGTGTTCCATTTTATACTGTAGGTGTAGGTGTATGCGTATGGACAATTGTATGTAGATATATGTTGTACCTCTCTCCGTCCTCTGTTGTATGCATCTGTGTAGTAGGTAGTGCTTACTGTTGTAGTTCGCAGGCGATCCCGTTTTATATCACATCCTATGATGCCTGAAGTCAGTCTTGTGTATCGGTGGTGGCTTGGTCTTGTCGTCGTATTTGTTGCGATGTAGCACGGGCGACAATGTCGTCAAGCATTTCTGGAGGGAGATCGTACTCGTAGCCACGGACGACGATAGCATAAGTCGCTGCATCAAATTGAAAAAATGGGGTAGATTAGAGTTTGGAGAGAAACCAACCGTCTTCGATCTTTTCCAGAGAGTTAGCCGTGACAGCTTGTTTTTTGGAGAGCTCTCGGACGTAGGGTGTGAAAGCCTCGAAGTCAGCTTTACAGTTGCGCACAAAGGTACAGACTTCCATGGCGTGCTTGCGACCACCGCGCTGCGACATGGCGGATATGGATAAGCGCATTAGTTCACCGGTTAGGTCGGAGAGGCCGAGAAGATAGTCAGATGGTGTCACAGGGAAGAACTAGTTTGGGAAAGCTGGAATCAGAGACCTGTGCACGTAAGAGTAAAGAAGGACGCTTTAACTGGAACACCATTATCGTCTGATAGGGAGCGTTGGACTTCCTTTAGCGGTATGAGCGACCAGTGTTCGAGGAAGTAGGCAAAGCTCAGTGCTTCGATGTATTCTTGCAGACCTGGAGAGACTTGTTGCTGATACCGCCAGTAGTGATCGCCGGCTAGCTCGTCACGGAGACCGGCATAGATGGTTTGTATTTCCTTCAATTTGACAAATCCTGTAGCAGCCGCAGCCGCGAGCCCTGACTTGTTCGGATCGGCCAGGGATTCTAGTGCGAGACGATGGAGCAGGAAGATAATCTTTTTGGACAGGGCGGTGATGTCTCGACTGGCCTGACGAGGAGAGTTGGACGATGAGCTGAAGTGTTGGCGATGTAGTGAATGGAAAGACCTTTATGAGACGCTCTCTTCTATCATAATGGCTGTCGAGATCGTCTCTGAAGAGGGTGAAGGAGGACGGAATTGTGGACATGTTACGGTGATGGCGGTAACCAAGGGGCGTGCCGATCACGTGGCAAGTTGCATAGTTGCTACGCTTTCGAGTTTGTCTGCTCCTCCCCTTCATCATCATCGTCGTCTCCGTCTTCCTCGCTGTCGTCGTCGTCGCTGCCCACAACGATGGCGTTTTCTCCTAAACCAGGCTGTCCAATGTGCAGCATCGTCTCCACCGCTACACATGCGCCCTCCAACTCACCCCGCTCGCCGTCATTTCCAATCGGCTCGACGCAGCCAGAGGTTTTGTGGAGAGACGAGAACTTTACGGCCTACAGAGAAAAGGCAAATCCAGTCTCGAGCAAAGGCCATGTTATAATTGCTTTCAAGTGGGTTGCTTGCGGTTCTAGTCATCGCTGTCTTTTCCGGACTGACTTGTTCTCTTCGTGCCAGCTTGCATGTGCCATCGCTGTACACTTTGGTGCGTCACCACTTTCGGGTCTTATTTTCACCAATATTTACTTGTGTGATTACAGTCTTCAACGGACTTGCCTCTGCTCGTCAATCTTCGCAACTTGGCTCATCGGTTGCTCACATCTCTCCTTCCCCCGAGCTCCCCACTCCAAACTCCCCAGCCAAGCAATTTCTATCCCTCACCCCCCAGCGCTAGCCTACAGTCTCCCTCAGCAGCCACATTCCTTACCCCTACCACCTCTTCATACGGCCGTCGATCTCATGACGCCCTCCATTCGCCCGCCATCCCATCTCAGACCCCCCTTCAGGCACACACAGATTTCCACATCGGCTTCATTACTCCGCCTTTCAAAGACACGAAGATACCTGTCACAGACCACCTCCACGCCCATGCATACATCGGGCCAGCTGACCTAATGGGCTGGTGGCGGGGCGTCGCTTACTCTTCAATAGCTTGGTACACCGTTGATGATCTAATTGCAGAAATAAGGTAGGCTTCTCTTCGTTTCGCTTCGCCGTACACTGGATCGCACATTGAACCGTCCCTTTTCTTCTCCTTTTCTTCCGTCTAGGGAATCTGTTTCAAACAACCGGATAAAGTCAGGGTACGAAAACCGTGGCCCAGCGCCAATCGACCTCGTCCCAAGCGCCGGTGCTCGATGCGGCAACGCCGATGGAGTAGAAACATCGGAACCAGGTCTTTCGCAGCCTGATGCAGACTTGGAGGAAGGACAGAGCACTTTCCCATCCCTTATGAGAAGGCCGACGACCCCTACTATACTCGAGCCTCAAAACCGCATACCCAGCCTTAGCGTATGAGTCCAAGGATTCCTAAATACGACACGGATATATACCTGTTATAAGTATTAGCCTTCACTGGATGATCATGGCTTCTTTCACCTGGCCCCTCCGCTTAATCCGATTCAAATCCACATGTTGGCCGCCTTGGACTCTTTCCCGTAGACATAGCATCAACGCTAATGATCATTCATTGCATATATACCAACCCTTGTCCGTCTTTAGGCTTTAGGTAAACTGCCAGTCCTGTAGTATTGAATTCAAAAGGGACTTTGTAGGGCTGAGGCACAATGAGCTCGAAGCTCATATTAAGTATTCGCGTAACTACTGTATATACACACTTTTCCTATCCAATCTATGAAATCATTATTCAGTAGCAAGTAGGTACATTATACGGCATTGGGTTCAGCCCTCGAGACTACCAGGGTTCCCAAATATCTACGCATCTGAAAAGGTATGTTAGCACGACACGGGCTGCGCTGACGATCAGATGCTTACAGTATGATGATCCGGTGAGGAGTGTTGATAAAGCGATGAGTTGATCTTCGTCAAACTTCTTAGAGTCTTCATGCCATGTATCTTGATGTGTCTTCTTGAAATTGCTCGCACACTTCCTCACCGTGGTAGATATCGGGATCTATAACAGACACCAGGGCGTTTACGTTGAGAAAACGATCATCACGGTTCGAAAGAAAAAAGAAACCACGCACCGGGTCGTATGTGTGCTCCGCAAGAACATTAGCAAGGAGCTCAGGCATCCACTTTTCTACCGTGTACGGGTAACTATCCACCAATGCGCATATTCCTAGTATCGCAGCATGACGTTGTCGGATAGCCTTGTTGTAATCAGGTGATTGGCGTTCGGGGATGTAACTGTTCTTCGCCAGTCGGATAAAGCGGTCCTACAAGGGGGAGTGTGGGATCAACGGACTCGTTATCAATCAGACGAACGGGGATAGAGGAACCAAATTGTGGGTGTTGGGAAGCAGAGATACGTGCAGCAATTACAGCATCTGCGTTCCGTTGCCCAAGGTCGTGGATTTGGTATTGGAAGACAAAGAGAAGCCTTCAGAACGCCACAGGGATAGACGCGAAAGAAGGGGAACAGTTGGGCCACGATAAAGAGAAGAAGAAGCCGTACCTTCAGTGTGATTACACTGCGCCTTGGGGAGAGGCGGAGTATACCTGATAGTGTTCTAAAGGGTGTACGAGATCTTAAGCGTCATTGACACTAAATCAAGAGAAATCTACTCACGTAGCCGCCATTTGTCGGACCTCAACGATTTCATCGTCGAGACAGCGGCAAAGGACCTAAGGCGATTTATTCTGATTCAAATCTCCAGGATAAGGGGACCAGCACGATCACGCACCTCCAAGATCTCCACCACCTTGGTCTCAGTGATCAAAGGTACTTGGCGGAAATAGAAAACTAGGAACCAGGTGCGTTAGAGGTCGGGCAGAAAGTGGGTAGATGCATGCCCACAAACCTTGAACTAATGGCAGCGCCTTCAAGCGAACTCTCCAGGACTACGACGTGGGAAGCGAAGTCAGTATCTGATAACCGTGATAACGGTATACGCACAGGTGAAGCTTGGATGGCTTCGAACATCGCATCCAAGATGGGGTTGATGAGGGGGCGAGGTGGAGTGACACCACACATTCTGACCAACAGCATGCCAGCTCGCGAAGACAGTTCGTTATTGTCGTTCACTGAGGAAGATCAACCTGAGATGAGAAACAAGGCAAACTGATCGTTCATGTACACAAACCTTCCGCGAACCGGAAGAGTTCAGGCTATCAGAGCGATCCATGAGTATGGAACGTGTTTAGAGATTCGAAAAAGAAGGTACATACCATTAAAGGCAGGATGTAATCGAAGACAGATATGGCATGAGTATCGTGAATCGACTGCCAAAGCCACTTGCAGACAGTTACACCAACCCTGTGGAGTACGATGAGAAGGTGTTCATGGTTGTTATATTGGCTCACCGATCATAAGTGGACTGGAAAGCGCGAGCGCCTGGCAAACGAAGCTCTCGCCACTCAGCAAACTTCCCAACCAACTCCTTGATTCTCTCCTTGTGGTAGTAGCCCCGCATACTCATTATGTCATAGTCAATGGGAAGAATGCGACACTCCTTCACGAAAGATTCCACAGTCGGCAGGGAAGGTTTAGGTAGCCACTAAAGAAAGTTGAATTATGAGGTAAGTCAAACGCACGGATGCAGATGCAACAAACAAACCTTAATCTTCGCTGAGAAGGCCAACATTTCCCCGACGTAGGCACGGACCTAGAAGACGGTAACCAGGTGACACATGGTCAATGAGTGTAGCAAACCGAACTCACGTCATCATGGTCGTTGCTGATTTCTCGCCAGTAGTGGTTCATAATCTCGTCTGCCCATGGCGTAAATTTCCAATTGAGTTCCGAGTAAAAGGCGCGGAAGGGCGATAAGATCTTGATGGCATCGAAAGAAGATTCACCGCCGAAGTCTTTGGATTTGACCTCGTTAACTAGGAAATCGACAAGGGGCTGAACGCGGCGAGGATCCTTCTTGTAGAACATATACTAGATACGCCGTCAGGGACGCAGGCGCGGCATGTAAGAGCACGAGCACGAGTTACCTCAAGGAAGGAAACCCAGATAGTGAGGGTGTCAGATAAGATGTTCTGTTTGAATATCTTGGGGATATAAGGGGAGAACCATTTCCATAGTCGTTTTTGTTTTTCGAGAGACCAATGCTTGGAGCCTGTGTAGATATGGTCGAGGTGAGAATCATTGGAAGTCGTAAGGGACAAACTGACCGTTGAGAACACCTGCTAGAAGTTCAGCCGCTGCACGTTGCTTGTTCTGGTCTTTGTCCAGGATAAGCTTGGTGAGCTGAGGTTTCAACACTTCGAGAGGTTCATCTTCCATGACCTGGACTATAGACAGACTGAGGTGGGAAGTGTAACGAAAAAGTAGGACTAGCTCACAAATTGACTTGACACAAGAAACATTGTCCTGGGTAAGGGTAACATCATCGGTTTCTTCAGCGTAATATGTGATTAGATTCTCCCAAAAGTTCGGATCCATAGCGGCATCGCGAAGCACGGAAATCGCAGGCTCGCTTGGTTTATCCCAGGGTTTGAAGGTGGACGTTGATGGATGTGGCGAAGAATACACAAAAAATCGGCTGGGCCATGAAAGCCAACCTGGGGGATCCGAATCACGGAAAGACCTATTCACTTGTCAGCTAGTTGCACCGGACAAATAACAAGAGCGAACCTGTTGGGCATATCAGGTAGAGGGCGATAATATTGGGATAACACCTCTAAGGTGTAGGATTGGGTAGGGTTATTGACGGACACAATCTGCTTCAAAGGGTTGTGGTTACGGCCGAGAACGAGGTCAACAGGGCCGTGGCTGAATGTTCGAAGCTTGAGGTTTCTGAGCGTTTTCATCACTGCACGCTGGGCATACTATAATTTCAAGACTGTCAGGAGCCATGGTTGATGGTCTGAATAGATGAGATCTTACGTATCGCTAGAGATAAGGTTAGGATGCATGATTGTATCGAGGACATCGCGCGAACTTACAACATTGGGTTGATCGTCTGCCGTGCTATCAAGGAAGTACTTCAACAATTTCGGATTCAACGGTACGTCCCGTCGGCTAAGGGTCCGGAGGCACCTGACGGCGGCGATGGCGTACTTCCAGTGAGTATCGTCGGACTCTCCAACCTCTAGTATTACGGAGGTCTTCACGTTTGTCAGCGCGATAACGTGCATAGGGAAGGAGACTGACCGCTCGTTTGATCCCGTCATTTGCTATATTGATACGCTTGATCCTTTGCACAGTGCAACGATTGACCACGGACTTCGCAGAAGCATCATAAGGAAGGAGGACTTTGAGCTCTTGAACGGCTTTATCTAGATTAGGGTTTCGTGTGTCGTACACAACAAACGA
The DNA here is from genome assembly GCA_002583695.1 of Pleurotus salmoneostramineus. Lineage (NCBI taxonomy): Eukaryota > Fungi > Basidiomycota > Agaricomycetes > Agaricales > Pleurotaceae > Pleurotus > Pleurotus salmoneostramineus. The sequence continues at coordinate 67,240 of BEWF01000214.1, forward strand.
GGGTTCAGTAAAACTTCCTATACCTGGGACGTAGTTAGTATGCGATTATACTTGTGAAGGTAATCGCAAACTAACATCCATCTGCAACAGCGGCAACCGCATCTTGGATTGAAGGCTGAGTGGATGTCAGGCTCAACGTTCAGTGCGTAACTGACCATGCGAAGACCGACCTTTTCATTATGTTGGCATGCGAACAGATGCTGGAAGAGCTCCGCACATAGCCTCGGTTCTGTGAGAAAGTTCAACAAGCAACGAAAAGCGAAAATCAAGCTGACAATTACCTGTGACAGCATATTTGCCGAAGGAAGAAAGATGAAGCGTCCAAAGGGCACCTTTCATCCGATCATCGTCCGACCCAGGCTGCAGAGCCTTGTACAGTTTGGGCAACGCCCTGCGACGAACGCCATCATAATACTTGAAGGGTACTTAGCAATGTCTAGACATACGTTAGATAGACTACATACAGAGCATAGGGCGTCCAACAAAGATTGGCTCGATCTAGAACGGGCGGTCAAAATCGTTGATCAGTACGCAGAGGGCATGTGTAGACACGAGACGCACTGTCGTATGGTGGCATACTGCCACATGCACCAGTCGGTGACATCATCAATTAGCTTGTCCTCGAGGGACCCTCGTAGACGCTCTATTGTGTTCCATCGTAGCCTGGCTGAGTTATAATACCTGAAGAATCCTCAGATACACGCAGAATAGAGGGGTGGATGATCGTACCTGGCTTTGCGAACCCAAACTGCTCGTGGCCATACTTTCTGGCCACCATATTGACGGGCGATATTGGCCTCGTTTGTATGTTGCTCATGGTTTACATAATAGCTAAGATAGTGTAAACGTAGAACAGGACAAGTGTACATGCCACGTACCTGTCTCTGCTATCGCCATATTCGAGCATGTAGGTGCGGATGGATCTGACCTTGTCAAACGCACGATCTCAGTGAGCAAATGTTGGGATGGACCGATAGACATACAAGCATGTTGACTGCATCCACAGTATTCTCTTCCCCTTGTTGGAGAAGGGCCAATGAAGCATTGTGCAGGAACCATCCGAATCGTCGTCTTAGAGTTGTGATATATCGGTGACGAGGATCAGAGGGGTCAGTCAGGGAGAACCCTGAATTCAAAGGGTCAACGAAACCAATCATCTCTGGTATTTCATCCCTGTTCAAGGCAAACGGTTAAAAGCATGGCGATAAGAGTAGACGGCGACTCACAGGATGTCACTTCCGGACACCATACTCCGAACATCTTCGGCACGGATATCATCCCTGGCAAACGTAGGGATTCCGGAGAAGGCGTTGCGGACAAAGCTTAGATGTCTATAAAACATGCTAGGTCAATGCCAATGGTCCAATAGCGAAAGCACTTACCGGCATAGATCATTTCGCCAAACAGCGTCTCTCGTGGTACCTGCATACAGCTCAGCAGTGTTGACAAAGGGAAATGGCATCACCAACCTGGAGATAACAAACCCTCCAAAGTTTTCAAGGTCGGCTCGATGAGCTCTTTGAAAATCTTGATAACGAAATCTATTTCTTCCGTGGTAGGTACATGCCAGGAGAACTACATAAAATTGAGCGGGGTTATGGGGTGGGAGGCTTGGACGCACCTTCACTTCCTCTGCAGAATATAACTTTCCCCAGTGATGGTGGTGGTTCAGACGGAACTCTAGAGTGGACTGAGTCAATGAACAATGAGAATTGACTGTAGGCGCACCTTCGCTCTCCCATGTGTCGGGGTTAACAAATCTATTCTCCAAAGGATACGTATGTGAAAGCGTCAGGAGCATACTCGAGAGGAGTTTGCCGCTCCAGGAATACCCTCGCTTGGAGAAGGTCTTATTATGCAGCAACTTCAGTAGGTGGAGGAATTTATCTTGGTATTTCAGAACCTATGACAAGTCAGTACCATATTATACAGTTTCGTGGTTACTTACTGCACGGCCATCGCTGCGTATCCAAGTCAGTAAGTGATAAGGGAAAGAAGGAACTAAACGCACTTATACACGGTCCCTCGCAAAATGGCCAAGTCTGAAGATGTCACTGTCACCGATGGTCGGGCTTATAGTGTACAGAGAACTTACTCCAATGGAGGGTAGCATCGGAAGGCATGGGGGTTGAAGCCGACGTTGTCCGTAATGAACTAGCACCGTGTTCCAACTCGACAATGATATTGTTGTAACAAAAATCAAAGAATGTGTGGAGTGTCTTCTGGGGGTTCGCGTTTGCGACACACTCGACGAGTTGATGTATCGCGCGAACGGCGTTTGACCTAACTGTGGTACTAGCGTAGTCGAAGACCATCTTTAGGACAAGGTCATAGAGAGGCTCCGACAGATGAACGCAAATTTGGCGACATGCACCGGTGACTGCGTCAACTACTTGGACTGACTGGGTTTAAGTGGTACTTTCACAGGGGAGAAGAGAGAGATAAACCTTCAGACACGCCGCCAGAGGTACCATCTACGCCTTCTTCAGGTAAATTCTCCAAAAGTTGGATGATTCTCCGAATAAAACTTGTAATCCATTCGGCAAAGTCACCAGTAGTGGTCTAACAAAGTCAGCGATCGCAGGTGTACGAAGAGAGCGTTAATTACCTTGACAAGAGCATCCTCTTGTTCCTTGGATAGTTGTGGTTCGTAAGAATCCAGGCTTTCCATCTCAGCCAAATTTAACATAGGAGGCGATGACGAGACGCGTGAGGTCAATGCATCATCGGAGGCCAACGACGATTGAGAGTCATCGCTGGATGTCAAATCTCCGAAATAGATGTACTGGGACACCTCCACAAGAAAGGCGGTCGTACATAGCTACCAAAGACACGCTTTAGAAGAGTTTCAACCGCGGCATATATAGCTCACTGTTTTATTTGGATCGTTCTGGTTGTTCCGAGGTCAGACTTGCGTTGACAGGGATTCGTAGACAAGAGACTCACCAAGTCGATGCCCGGGATAAGCAAATGGAGAAGATTTACCAAGTGCTTTGCGCCTGGGTAGTATACTTGTCGTGAAACTAAAGCGGGTACGACGGCGCCTAGAGCTTTGATGATTGCCATGGTTCGATGAGTCTAGAAATAGTAACATTAGACCGACACGCGAAGATGATATATTCGTCACTCGCCTCTACTAATGCCTCGAGCGACGGCACGGCGCGTTCCAGTACAGGGAGAAGGATAAGATCAGGTTCCATCACGCTCATGGACTTCATGCAGCTCTGGATATTAGAAACCGTGTCAGAGTCCTGAGAGAAGATCGCTAAGAGCGCGACTGTTCGAAGACATTTCACGAGCTCGCGGCGCATCAATGGCGTCAACCTTCGATTCTAGGGGAAGTAAGCATCCGTCAGACTTGTGAACGGATTTACCTACCCTTGGAGTCTTGCAGTCGGGCTTTTGTTCTTCATGCCAACCTATGGTTCGAAGTTAAAGAGTGTCATGGGTGGGTCATCCTACGACGAAGGAACGAACGTTTGTTGAAGTCAAACACAATGCATTTGATGAAGGCACACAACTGCAGTCTGTTTCGATCAACCATCCTGACGAATAAAGGGAAGACTTACATCCGAAGTCCAAGCACCTGAATTGGACGGGTGGAAAAAGCTCTCCGTCGAAGCAATCATTCTAGCCAATGAATCCAACGCTTTAGAGCCAGCTAGATAAGTCTTGTTCGAAGATATCTTCTTTCCCAGCGGTGCTGAAAGAAATTCGCTCAGTGTGCTCGTCTGAATTTGAGGTGTGCTTGTTCCCGAAGCTGACGGAGTGTAAAAGGGTGTCGGAGCAGTGGAGGCAGGGCTGGGGAAGCCATCCGGGGCCATCGAGTATACAATTATTCGGGCCAGAGAAGCTAACGTATTCTGGTTGAGCACAGGTCTTTGGGATAAAGCGACAATGCCTACAAATCCTCCATGATGGCTTAGGGAGACGCCCGATTTCAAATCCGACTTGGCCATCAGCCGAGGGCCCTGTAGTTAGAGAGCCTCCATCGGCCAAAGGGAGTTCTTAAAATAAGAGTTTAGGGTTTGGCAACTGGCGTCTATGCTATCGGTCCACCCACCCATTGAACTCAAACACTTGCACATTAGGAGACCCCACTCGTGCTCTGTGAATATGCCGACATCTTTGTAGATGCCACCCCAGTTATCGCTGGGTTCTTCGCGGGCCCAATTTGGGCGTCCTTCTCCGTCAGACTTTTCGTCGTCCGGAATCTGTGAGATTCGGCGAGGGTCACTGATGGAAGGGTCTACATGTAACTCTGCAAGCGCAGATAGAAACTGCAACATTCTGTTGTCACATTTGTAGGAGTTGATAGCTTCCCAAAGACGGAAAAGCATGGGTAGGTACGACTGTGGATGGGAAGTGGGGAGGAAAGTGAGAAGGTAGTATTGAGCGGATAATACACTCTGGTTTTCAAAGGGAAAAGATCAGATGGTGTTGGTATATGTGTTGGAGTTAGAACTTACATCAAGGTTGGTCCCATTGATGAGCGGGACAAACGTCGAAAGCATCTCTTCAATAGCGGCGGGATGGAAGAATCTGCGACTATTCTCGGCAATATACCCCAGGCACCAGGAGAATTGACTATAGAGTGTCAAATCGAGATTTAACGCGAAAAGGGAATGGATTCAACATACGTATATTCAAACTGTCTCCTCGTCAAGAACAAATCCTCCTTGAGAAGGTCGAAAATAGGCCTCCACGGTAGTCTCATGTCTTCTATGCTAAGCTTGCGCTTGGACCTCGTGAATGTCTTGAATGCGTCGGCACAGACAGCAACTATCTGAGTCGGCATGCCCGGGGTAAGGCTGAGATGGAAGAACACTTTTGCAAGTTTAATTCTCTTCTCCTTCGGAATTGGGTATTTCAACATGGTCCAACTGAACGAAGGTTAGGGCCGGGTTAGGGAATACAAATTTGAACCGTCAACTCACTATCCAATCATGCTTTCCCATTGTAGCAACCCCACATCGTAGTCCTTGGCCTCTACACATTGTGTCAAGCGGAGGAGCATCGTGTCCAGGAGTTCCATGGCAGCATCATAGGACTCGATTTCATATGGTATGGATTGCGCGTAGAGCTCTAGCTTCCGCATGTCCGGAGCCTCCGTCGCGGTATTGCTTGAAGACGGAGGACTATGCTCCCTGGGCCGAGGGTCTACGCCATTGGTCTTGTGCGGCGCACCATTGACGCCGTTGGGTTTGCGGAAAGTTGCCTCGGTGTCTCGTATTCTTAGTCCTGAAATATCAGGAAAAGACATCGGGTGTCGTAGGTGCTTGTCGTGTTTGAAAAAAGTCGAGTAAACTGAAGGGGTCGAAGGTGAGGTGAATGACGAGAGAAACAATGAATGGCCCTGGTCTAAAGGGGCGTCTAAGTCTAGGGGGTGGAGTCGGTTGTGGTGCCCAAGGTTGTTGGTGTGAAGTTCAATTGTTCACCAGCGAGAGGGAAGGCGAAGAGAAAAGTTTGCGGGCTTCGGGCGGGTCAAAAGTTTAAAAATCCAAGGCGCCTTTGGGAAAATTATACATATACATCATTGCCGTAGAATGCACAAGACTGAAGGGATAGATGAGCGCCAGGCCCGTTGAGCCCGCGAACTTTCTACACAGCTGTTTGGGCAGCTACATCCCGCAACTCAGAAATAGCACGCTCACGAACCATATTCCAAACAACATTCCGTTCAGCCCGGACATCCCCAAGCCCTTCTCGAATCTCCTCTAAGCGCTCAACATATTCTCGTCCATCATCTTGCAGGTCGCGTAGCACCGCCAGGGATTTCTCCAGACTATCGAGTTGGGATTCGGGTGATGAAAAGAAAGATTGCTGGTACGGAGTGGGGGTATTGTTGGGCTGAAACGAACCCAAGAAGGTTTTATGGGCAGCTGGTATCAAGTCAGGTGCTCGAGCAGCCTGATCGTCCTGGCCTTCGGCATGTTCATCAACATCTTCTCGCTTCGGAACTACGGAGCCTGGTGACGGTTTCGGTTCTGAGTCTTCTTCAATCACTTGCCACAGCCTTCCCAACGCCCGGCGCATGACACCCTCGTTCTCGATGAGGTTGTTCGTGGATTGTTCTAACTCGTCCAATAGATTTGAACGGAAGGTGTGTACGACGGCTTTATCGAGTACAAACCCAGTGTAACTGAGATGTTGAACCGTAGGTGCCACGTAAGGGGGAACAATTGGCGGTGAAGGTGAGCGGAGGTGTGGCAACGTCGGGGGAGAAGGTGATCGTCTGGTCGAGGGCATCAACGACTTGAGACGTTTCCTGGCTCGGTCTTCGGTCTATGACTGACCTGAGGCTCTGTCCGCAAAGAGAGAAACGCGTTTACTTACCTCCCAGTCATCCATAGTGGGCCCCCAGGTTGCTATTTTTCGCCGACGCACCCATCGCGCACCCCTAGTTGCCTTCTTGCCCCAATTTCCGGTCGTCCAACCAGGCTGTGCTTCAGTATCATCTATTTCGCTGTGCCCATACGATGGGTAATACCAGGCATTCTGGTCACTGAGAGGCAACGCACTGGGAGGGATACGTGAGTAATGTGCTAGATAGGCAGTATATGAGAGCACTTACGCCCCGTCATCATGAGAAGTTGCCCCATTGAAGGAAGGGAGACGGGGAAGACTTGACGAAGCTTGAGGCTGGGCGAGGAATTCAGTGGCCATGGCCGACACAAAACAAGAGCAGATTGAGAGCAGGGAAGTCGAGTGTGACCTCGATCAGTCGGCATTTGCCGGCCCTTTCTAAAACGCGACATCATGACATGTTCACATTATTCGATGTACTAGAGTAAGTTTATGGTATATGTAGTTCTAACTCATACAATATCACTAGGTGGTTCAAGTAAAGTATTCTGCATATGTTTCTGGAGGGAGATCACAAGGCCAGGCACCAGAGTAGACGACCTCCTCGAAGATTTCTTCGCAAGACCGAAACAAGTCGATACCTGCACGAGCGACTTCAAGCTAGACATAAAGCGTCAGAACGAGCTCAAGCGCGAGCCTCATAAACTCCGAGACTGCCTCACCGTCTCTTCATAATCGATGCCGATACTACGGCCCATGAAGTTGCGAACCAAGCTATTGAGGCTGATGAGTGTCTCACTCTTCAGCCTTCGTCGCAGGGGTAGGAACAACGCAAGGTCTCTCGTATTAATCGCTGGATGCTTAAGACCAAGTATCTTCCGTGCCGTAGGGCATAAGATAGACGTCCTAAGCATTTTCAAAGAGGAGACTTACCGACAAAAATAGCCAAAGAGAATGACCAACGATAATCTTGTTTTTGATAAGGCAATAGACCCGATGTTGGACATCGTCAAAGGATGGTGCTGTTGACCACAAACGCGTTTACTCCGGCGTTTATCAAGAATAACTTCAGAACTTACCGGAAGATAAATGATGAAACTGGAGGCCAGTTTCCGCGGAACGGTAATCCGTAATTACATGTCTGAACACCTTACTTGAGAACGTGGCATGTATCGAGGGAGCACGGGAGATACCTACGTAGGTCGAACGAAGGTATCCAGCACAACATCTCCCCGATAGTCAATCAAGGAGACGCGCCTGAGTAATTCCAGTTTAGATGAGATGAATGCGACAAGAGAGAGACCTACGCGACCATGGGTATGGGTTTCCCGGTGTCTTTATGTACGCCAATATATACAGCTTGAGCCGCGACGGATATATACCTATGAAATGGAAAAAAAACAAGCGTCAGAGGAGAGTCGGACGGATAGTAAGAACCCCGAGTACTTGGAAGGAGGTATGCCATTCGAAGGAGGCGATAGAAGGTGCAGCGGAGGTAACGGCGAAGGATGTGTGGGGGGCGGTGTACCGCAGTGGCCGGCGGCCTCAAGGTAGGTACCACACTTGGTATACATGACGATGCGAAGTTCAGCTACAGGGAAGGGGGCATCCAGAGAACGTAATGGGGCCACAAGCTACGCCACACATACCGCTCGCACCAAACTGTCGTCTTTTATCTGTTCATCTTTTTTTCACGAGAAGCCTCTGTCGCTGCTATGAATGACGGCATCTGAACTAGAAAAAGGCAGACCACCCACCGGAGCTGCATTTCATTGGGGTAAAATTCAGGTCCCCCCACTCATGGTTTAGACGTGTAGACGTACATATGTTATGCGTTTCGTTAAGATAGAAGAGGGGCAGGGAAAGATTCGACGAATCTCATCACGTTGACGCGAAGACGTTGGAGCCCTGTGAACGATGTAAAAAAGTGTCAGATAGAGGTTGGCACGTCGCCTGAAAGGCAAGCTGTTACGAGCAATCTAACCAGTAAATCAAGCAAGTTACCGGAGAAGAAGCCCCAAATAAAGTTGATATTGCGGTGGCTCCCGCGAAGGTTACCTCCCTCGACGAGTCCATCAGAAAAGAATCCAAAGACGTCCATACAATGTTCGGTCGTGAGCACTGAGTAAGACAGGCACGAGAAAAATCAATCTAGAAAGTAGATCCAATCCGTACACGTAGTTTCTACACTTGGTATCGAGAGTTCCCAAATAATATATTTGCCTAGTCTAGAGAACCAACGTCATCAGTTCGTGAGAGTGAGAGAGGAACTCTGGTCAGATGGGCTCACTTAATCTGCTTTTGATCATGACAGCGTAGCACTCGCTTCCGACTGAGCCTTGGATTCCGAGCTGTTGAACTCCTCCTTACGGGCGACGCTGGGTTGCTCGAAGCTACGCATGCCTTCAAGGCCCCATCGTGACATCATGGCTTTGTCCTAAATAGCAGTTGAGTACGGCCTACTCGGCACTTCTAAACAGGAAAACGAACCTCGTCCCATGGAGCGCCTGATGAGTTGACGAGTTGATCAGTCAATGTACTTGTAAGGTTGCGAAGGACATACATGGAGTGGTGAGCATGTGATCACCAGTGAAGACAGCGTTGGCACCAGCCATGAAGCAAAGCATCTGTTCAGATTCACTGAGCTTATTGCGACCAGCAGCGAGTCTGATTATGGTTTGAGGCATGGCAATGCGAGCTGTGGCGATGGTTCGCACAACCGTTTGATGGGGAACAGGCTACCACGAAAGTGTAAATGAGAATTTTAGCAGTCTAGCCGTATGAAGCAACGGCGGCCGACATACATCGTTTCCTTCCAGAGGTGTCCCAGGAATAGGGACGAGGGCATTGACTGGGAAAGACTCAGGGTGTTCGGGCATACTTTGGGTCTCAAGTAAGCATTAATATCCATCGAAGAAGTCGCACTTACGTTGAGACCTGCCAAATCAAACCGACACGGTCTTCATCGGATTCACCCAAACCGAGGATCCCGCCTGAGCACACGCTAATACCAGCATTGCGGACGGCGCTAATAGTGTCCAAACGTTCATCGTACGAACGCGTCGTGATCACCTTATGTTTCACAAAATTAGCATTTTAACGACATCTATCATAAACATCACTTACCTGAGGATAAAACTCTCTGGATGTGTCAAGGTTGTGGTTGTAGGCGGTCAAGCCACTGAGGCGCACAGATTTAATATCGCAAATTCGGCAACCATCGGACAAGTGCAACTTACGCTTCCTTGAGTTGACGTGCCTGCTCAGGAGAAAGCATGCCAAGCGTGGTGCAGACTTCCATGCCCATCCCCCGTACCTCCTTTACCATCTCTAAGATTCTCTCGAAGCCCCGCTTGCGACCGGCAAGGTCTCTCCAAGCGGCACCCATGCAGAAGCGAGTACTGCCATTTTCCTTGGCTTTTCGGGCTGCCTCGAGGACGGGTTCAATGGATATCAATCGGCCAGCTTCCGTTGGCGTGGAGTAGCGCGATGACTGCGAACAGTAAGAACCTTGGGGTATCTAGACTGAGACAGATGGATCAATTCGAAGACATGCAACTCACAATCTTCCGTGCAACCACCGGCTATAAGCAATGATCAACGATGGTTTCTTGAGTTCCGAGACGAGAAAGGGGGGAACGTACTCTTGATGTTCATCAGTGTGCACAACTGTATTTTATTGCCATCGTTGAACTTTCTGTGGACCGAAGCCGCGCGGTGGACAAGATCAAGGAGCGGAGTATTGTATATTTCCTTGATCTCGTGTTTCGTCCAATCATGTCGCGTAACCGAGGCAGTTGTCGAAGGCTGAGGCGGCGAAACGTGCGTAGCGAGACCCCGAACGAGCTGCAACGTCCGAGCGTTGTTACGGATGGATTGAAGCATACTTGCTTACACGTCGAGAACGTCTCAAGGAAGAGGGAGAGAGAAGGGGAAACAAGGAGAAACTTGGGATGTTTAGAAGAGATAAAAGGACTCGAGGTGGAGTTAAGGTTATAGGCCCAATTCTTTGGGGGTCAGGGGGTAACAATGCGGGCTTGGCGCGACATCGGTCGCCGGCGGCTATGAATTACCGGATTGCCCATTGGTCGAGATGGTCCCTTGCACGGTTCCAGAGCCTGGTTACTTACAAGAACGATGCAAGCAATTTTTTTTTATCGGAATATTGTGTCGCTACAGAGGTGGTCTCTAATCTCGTCTACGGACGTGAAGCCACAACTCTCCGAAGCCAGGAGTGGGACTTAGGATCGTATCAGCGTTCCTTGAGGCCCAAGAACGGCGTTAAGAATGCAGTAGCTACGATAACTAGATTGCACACAGCATGATGCATTCCTCTTCATTGGGAAGATAGGTCGTCGGGTATTTATACATCGCATCCCACGATGGACACCAATGTTGTAGAGCGTTACGACATAGAACCACGGAAGTGATCAAGCGACGTCAATGAGATCAGAACTATATTATCCGCAACGGTGTATAGACTCTGCCGCGGATCGACAATCTAGTCAGCACGTACAAACTATGGAAACACTAAGAAGAGCTAGTGATGCAGAGTACTTAGAGTAGCAAAACAGTAGGAAGCTTTTGAATGGCAGGGAGAGCGAGTAGGGCCTCAATTCCTTAACGTTAATCGGATGTACGAAGGATGGATTTACTAGGATGCATCGGTCACTATCCATGAAAGTACTTCGCCCAATCATATACTCACTATTGGTCAAGTGACTCGGCAGTCACGTCTAGCGCTTGCACGCCCTGGAGAAATATGCCCGTAGTCGACCACCTGAATAGCTTGTAGCGGCATTTAGTCTCTACGCATATTGACGTGACCATCGAAACCACAACTCACCTGGTAGATTTGACGGGCTCGTTGACGAACCCTCCGCGGTAGCAGGAGGAGGAGGAGCGATTTTAGTCGGAGAACTTCGTTGCCTTTGCTCGATGGAGTCTCGGGCAGCGTCCCACTGCCTGCGAGTATGCTCAGCCAGCTCGCGGGAGTAGACAGCGCGTTTCTGCTCTGGTGTGAGGGCGGCCATCATGAGCATGAGTTGATAAACGGAGTGAGGATTATTATTATTGAGGACGAGAGGGGGAGTGCGGTTTATGAAATGTCGGAAGAAAGCTTGCGAGGTAGAGGGGGGATAACCAAGAGTGAATTTATATACCTCTGAGTATTGGGGGCATGGGAGATACTATAGGAGAGAGGAGGAAAATACCCCACTATTCCTATATTCCCTGCTCCTCCGTCAGCCAATCATGACGTCGAAGAGGTGTTCAACCGACGAAATAGGGTGCCAGTGCCGCGGAGCTCCAAAGAGGGAGTATTTTTCGATCGTCCAGGATTCGAAGGGTACCTCCGTCCACCTCCTAGTTCCTACCCTTACTCTCAGGTTGTTCTGGCTTGGGGTGGACAAGGACAGAGTTTTTTTTCTTGTGAGTGTGAGTTCACTTTGTAAGACGGACATGAGTGTTGAAAGTGACCTAAACGATAGGAAGAAGGGACGATACGGAAAACACGCATCCCTCCCATGTGTAGACTAGAAGAACGGAGTCGGCGAGCTCAAGCATGCCAGTGGAGGTACTTGAACGTTGGCGACGTGGAGCTCGGTTGATCAGAGGTGAGAGACAGTGGGAACGGCGACAGGAGAAGAACGAGCACTTGATGTCACCCCAGAGGACCGCCGAAAGCATATTAGTCGTATTTGTGGATACAACAGGAATCCGGAGGTAAGAGCGCCAACATCGTTCATTTTCTGAAATGAGACCCTCGCGGTCGGGCGGATTTCGAGTGTGATACACTTTCATAAGGCCACGTCCACAGGCAACACAGGCTGGTATGCGTAAGTGTATCCCTGAGGTTCATGCACAGAGAAGGAAACACCGAGTGGAACTGTTGAGGAAGGAAGTAACGTTGGGTGATGACATCACCTCTTGGCGCTTTCTTCCGTGAACCGTGGAAACTTACTTAGGGGGAGATCGCCTCAAAAAGGAGAACATGCTAGAGTACATGTCTTGCTCTGTCGATCTCTAGAGCAGCGTCTGTTAGCGTCGCGGCTTCATGTAATCGCAATTGATTCCGTTCAGCCAATAACATACTGAATGCCCTTCATTTCACTCTGAAGAGAGATTTCAAAAGGAACCGTTGACATCCACGAAGCTTCAGGCAGGGCCGGAAGTTGAGCGTTTCAGTCATCGCGGCTGTCTCATGCGTGTACTCTACACAGTGCTGTGTTGCTATGGAGTTAAGCAAGTTATGTGCGGTGGAAGCGCCACTCGTTGTGTGTTGTGTTGTACACGGCGACGACGCAGGTCGCCGGAACGCCTCATCGTCAGTATCGTCGTCGTCGCAGACGTACCTCATGGACGTCGAGTATGCTCACCAGCTCTGTCAAAGTCAAATTGTTAACAAGGACGGTAGATCATGGTGAGTTCCAACGACGTACGCCCACAAACACCCACAGAACCTGAGACCTGACATGGACAACCCATGGGGATGGACAGGTCGTATGCTGGAGATGCGCATACATTACCCACGCTCTGGTAGCATTCAATCAACAAAACTATCAGGCTCGCTCAACGCGACAAACATACATATGTCAAAGAAGTCCTTTGCGGAATATGCAAACTTACATGTAATCAGACTTAGGGCACATTACTCCACCATCTTGCGAACATCAATAATGTTATATGCTCTCTGACAACCGTTGAACGTCGTTGAATCAGGGTATACTTTTTTGCTTCCGTGGTCGCTGTCATCGACCTTCAAAATCAACAACGAAATCACGTGTCACGTAGTAGGGGTACAGGCGGAGGTAGACTTCAGGGAAACGCGCCCTGTCCCTGAATTTCCATTTTCCGCCTTACCTCCTACCTCCTAGTAATACGCATCAGGAGAAGCGAAAATCTTGCACACGACTTACACACGACGACGCCATTGCAGGGACTCGGACTCGAAGGCTTTTAGTGAACTGCGCATCCTTCCATTCGCTCACGTTACTTGTCTTCGATGACTGCGCAGTGAACGCACTAGTGCTCTCTAGTCTACTTGTCCTCGCGTTGGTATGAACTAGGAGCAAAGCTAAGAACTAGTGGACTTCCTAGTCTCTCTGGTACTCTAGTGTGCAAGTAGTGCAGCACTAGGGAGGCTAGCTGGTAGACATCGCGAATGGACGCGCGCAGTATACGCTTCCGTGCGAGCACCGTGGCTCCGAGTCCTTGAGATTCGGACGAGGAGCGCTTGTGAAGTTGTGATGCGATGCAAGAGGCTCACTGGCACTGGCGACTGGCCCGAGCAATTGTATTTGTCACTGAGAGAGTCTTCTCGCGTCCGAGTGACAAGTTCTGATTCTCGAAAACTCTCCGCCCCTCCCCCTCATTGTGGCATCGCATCAAACACCTGTGAACTTCTCGCCCATTGAAAACTTCTCGCAATCTGGCAAGATTCCTCTCCTCCTTCCCTTCACACTTCCTGCTTCTATGTAATCCTACTTCTACTTCTCCTTCATCTTCTACTTCTACTTCTACTTCTACTTCTACTTCTACTTCTACTTCTACTTCTACTTCTACTTCTACTTCTACTTCTACTTCTGCTTCGTACGATCTGAGCCCTCCTTCCTTATCTCCCCATACCCATACCCATACCCATACCCATACCGGTTCAAATGCCAGAAGAACTCCCTCTTTCCTTCTCGACCTTCTCGAGTTGGACTTTCAAGTTGTAGGCAAACGATCGCGTCTTCGCCTTCAATCAACTTCGACTGCTTCGATATTCGTTCAATCGATCATTCCCTCTCATTCCCTCTCATCCCCTCTACTGAGTACTATACCTAATTCCATCCACTTACATCTCACCCCTCTCCAGAGTCCATCGACCTGTAAACTGTAAATACTACGCTGTACTCCTGTAGCTTTTGACATTGCTTCTGATCCAATACGTGTATATGAATCAAAATCCTACGGCATCGAAGGAATGACCACTTGATAGACTCAACGCCGACTCGAACAAGACGAACAGGTGATAAGTATATATAAACACTCGAAACACTTGAAATCAACGATGACCGTCGATACAAGGGTCTCTATGTATACCCTCGAGGTTGCGGATGGGGAATTGAAGGAATTGATCCCGAAATTGTTATTGCTTATCGAGATGTCCCTTGTCTTCCTCTGAATGACATGTTCAGCACCGCCGTCGTTATCGTCGGCGATAACGCGTCGATACATTGTATAATAGATTTACACATGCCGTTGTTATTCGGTTCGTATTCACGATAATCCTCATAGGTATGCATATGGAGACAACTCCCAAGTCCATATGATAAGGTACCTACGGATAATCGTAACAATGAGCGACGAGCGAAGAGTAAGGTTACGACGAGCAACAATCCCAGTGAGGAAAGAACTCACCAAGGAAATGGTTATCCAAGAGAACTCTCAATCGTTGATTTTCAGGAAGTCACACCGTTATTCAGATAGAGTAATTGTGATCAAAACGACCCAAAATCCAATTCCTACACAACCTACACAAACTACACAAAATCAAAGAGAAACGAGTAATACAATACATACATCCCCAAACCGCCTATCCCCAACAAGGTCGCGCGGTGACTAGCACCACAATCGAGGGGGGAGATGGTTTGGAGGGTGTGTGGTAATACAGCGACGACGAAAGGGAAAGGAAAGGCGGAAAGGCGGAAGCGGGGAGGGATGTGGAAGCGGAGGGGAGGGATAAGGGTGGAAGGGAAGGTGGAAGGGAGGGGGATTACAGAAAGCAAGGCGTATGCAATGTGAGATGTGTGAGCGTTCGGATGCGTATGTGCGTGTGCGTAATGAGAGGGGGGATATTAACGGATGAAGTGATGTCCTGCCAACGATGAGGAATGCGTAGAGTAGTGTACTAGTATGAAAACAAAGCGTGGTTGTTGCTACATTCAGTGTGTAATAATGAAAACAAAAACAAGGAGATGATTAAAAAATGAAGAGTGAAAGGTATATAATACTATTGCTGCAATGGGGAGGAAAGTCCACAGAATGAGAATGAGAAGGAGAGAGATGGAGAGATTGTCGTTTATATGATTTTCGTGAATAATTCGAACCGAATGTCGAATCGAATATGGGGAGTGAATGAAATGAGCGACGGCAAGACGCGATTCTTGAGTTGGTTCTACAGATTTGAGGGGCGTTGAAAGATATTCATGAACAGAGTGAGAGATGAGAGAGAGGGAAAGGTCGTTATGGTACATCATTTTGAGTGAGTCATCGCGTTGAAAATTTGCCGTATTGCCGTAAGTGAGTGAGTGAGGTGGAGGAGAGGGGAGGGGGAAGGAGCGTTTAAACGCGAGCAGCGCGCCAGCTTCCACCGTTGTTGAAGCGGTTGTTCTTCATGGCAGGCTTGGGAGCAGCGGGCTTGGGCGCACCACCAAGCATCACACCACCAGTAAGGACAGTGGTCTTTCCACCATCATAGGGCGTCACCTCCTTCTTGTTCGTATCGATGAAAACACGAGCCTGACGCGCACGTTCGCGTCTAGACTGCTTGAACGCTCCGTGTTCCTTCGCACCATTGCTCCCGGTAGTGAACACAGAGGAGGCAGTGGAGACGGATGTGGCGGAGGAAACGGCCGAGACGACGGAGAAGGAGGAGCGGGACGAGGAGCGGGAGTGCATGCTGTCGATGCTGTCCTCTGAGGTGGCGGAGAGGGGGGAGGAAGAACGGGTGCTGGCGAGTGTGGAGGGGACGGGGAATTGGTCGAGAATGGGGGTCATCCATGTAGGTGCTGCGACTTCGTCTGCGATCATGGCAAAGATGGAGTCTTCCTCTTCCTTGTCCTGTTCAAGAAGCTGTTGCGCGAGAGTCTTGGAGGGGGACTTTGCTGAGGGGACGGGTGTGAATGGGCAGAAGGTGGTGGAGGGCTCGGAGTCGTCTTTATTGGAGTTGGTGAAGGGAGCGGGAGACGGGAGCTCGTCTGACCAGATGGAGACGATCTGACCGAGGTTGCCGCCGAAGCGGACGGAGACACAGCCGGGGTCTACGAACAAGTCGAACTCGTTTGCGCCGAGCAACAACATCCAGTCGAACCACTGGATACCGGCGGCGAGACAGGCAGCGTAGATGGGACGCGGGGGCATGCATGAGGGGGAGAGGGTCATGCAGCGGCGGCCTGAGCCTCTGAGGGGTTGAGTGGGGACCCAGGAGGCGGAGAAGGACGCGATGAGGTTTGCCTCGAGGATGAGTTGGAGGCGGATGATGGTTGTGGCGGGGTAGGCGAGGATGAGGGGGCGGGTGAGGAAGGAGACGGCGTGAGCAACAGCGATGGAGAGAGTAGCAGAGGCCATGGTAAGAGTCGTGATGATATTAGAAGTAGTAAGAGAGACGTGAAGCGAAGTAGGGAATCGGCCGGCGATTGGACAGGGGAGGCGGGCGAGTGTATTTAAGTGGGGCGAGACGTGTGTAACGTGTCTGGTCGTCGGGCGAGCGATGCGCTGGAATTAGAAAGGTGGGCACACGGAATGCAACGAAACCAAAAGGGCAAGCTACAGACAGCGTCAATGTTCACTCTCGCACTAAACTAGTCCCTCTGCAAGCTCACCTTAGAAACGAAGTCTAGTTGGAGAGAGAAGAGAGTGCTTGAGTGCTGGCTCTCCTCCCCTCCCGTCCACCCATCCTTTATATCAACACCGAACAAAAGCGTCCTTCGCCCAAATACGGCAATCCCTATTGTTGTTTATTGTCCCATTGTCCGCCAATTGTTCTCCTTGTGACACGCGTGACACGCCCTAAGCCAAACAACACACAACGACCATGCCGAGCTTTCACTCTCCGCAGCTCCGCTTCACAGAGGCTTGAACCTTATCTCTTCCACTAGTACACACAACTCGACGACACCACACAGTCAACTTTTTCCTCCTCAGCCAGTCCACTCAGCGCCATGGTATGTCCATCCTCCCTCTCACCTGGAGGCTGGAAACACATCCTAACGACCTGAACGCCAGCCTCTCGCCGTCGATCTCCTCAACCCCTCTGCCGAGTACGAGCGCAAGCAACACAAGCTCAAGCGTCTCGTGCAATCTCCAAACTCTTACTTCATGGACGTCAAGTGCTCTGGTATGTTTTTCTCCCTCACTCTTCCATCCACGCACCCTCCAACACCGTTCACTCCAGGCTGCTTCGCTATCACCACCGTCTTCTCCCACGCACAGACCGTCGTCCTCTGTGGTTCCTGCTCCTCCGTCCTCTGCCAGCCCACCGGTGGAAAGGCTCGTTTGACCGAGGGTCAGTCTCCCCTCTTCCCTTTATTTCAACCACTTTGGCCCTCCCATCTCACCCATGTATATCGCTTTTACAGGCTCTTCGTACAGAAGGAAGAACTAGATTCATAATAACCAAAAATGTTCCCATTGGCATTATAGCGCATTTTGCATCTACCCACCCCCTTCTGTGTCTCTCTCGCCCTCTCTCATATCTGTATCACTTTCGAGATATCATCCAAAACCCATCCTCTTGCTGGATCCCACCCATATCGTGACTCGTCTGTGTGAGCTCGGATGACTCGGTCCCGGCGGTTTGAGTTTGTTACATATCTTATGGATGCAACTCGTGTGAGTCCAGTCTGCCCCACATTGATATTGAGGATCCTCTTCTGGATATCGATCTGGGTATGTCCGTATGAGCCGTACGATAATCATCCCCACCATCGATAACACCCTACTTCGTACATCGTACCTACTTACGTCCCATGAGTCACCTCGACATCTTACGTCCGGATCCATAGCTATGTAAGGGACGTCCGAGTCTAACCGCCGACGTAAAAACCATCACTCAAACAAACATACTTCTTGACTCAATACACCACAGTACGCGTACGTATTTTTCCACAGGGTCCCCACCTCCAACTTGGATCATCCTTCCAAAACCAAAACCACCCACCCACTCGGATGCAGCACATTGCACCGCCCCATCTCGGTATACACACACGTTTCCCGACATCCCCACGCACCCCAATCGATCAATGGTACCCAACACCCAAATCGAGGAACCCTTATACTCAAACAACGCTAACATGAATAAAACAACACATCCCGCTCTTCGGTATTCATTGTACATTGTACATTGTGCACATGAAGGGAAGGGAAGAAAAAACGTTTTACGTTGTTAGGCATTACACCCGGCTCTATATCTCCATGTCCTCTACTTGGTAGTACAACAAAATCTCTCAGGGAGCGTCGTAGAGTCGCGTGCTGCGTAGATACCAAGATCGACTCCTCGAACAATGAGTACGGGGAATAATAATAAGGAATCTCAAGGCCTCGTCCCTTGGGCCTTTACCCTCACGACCACATGCATATGCGCGTTTCCCCCGCACGTCAATCAATACCTCTCAATAGTCCGTCCTCTCAATAGTCAACAAGGTACACAGCTGGCGATGTCAAAATCACCATCACCATCACCTTCGGCCTTACATCCGTCCATCCCTGATGCAATTATTGAATGCAATGAACCGAAGACAAAAAGGCAAGTGTTCCCATGGAAGAGTATACACAATTACGATTACGATTACAAGCTTTGGAGTATAGGGACACGTCGAGTATAACTCGTTGAACCCTTTAATCAATCAATTCCAATCAATGATGGGGTGAGTGAGCGAGTGAGGGGTGAGTGAGTAGAGGACAGAGGGACTTGGAGTGGAGGGCGGAGGAAGTGGAGGACGGAGGGGGAGGAAATGGAGGAAATGTGGGTGTGATATACTTAGGTGCGTTTTAGTTCGATGGCGGTCTGTCCTCTAGCTCTGTCCGCGTGGATATATGGACGTATATACTACTATTCTATTCTACAGTGTTATTCTACAGTACGTACATATGTACAAGTTACAACGAAATCCAAGAAACCCCAAAAGCAAAGAAATACCAACGACGAAAGATGAACAAGTTGAAACGCAAGGAAGACAAAGTGATGGTACATAAAGTAGTGCTTATTCAGAGTATTGAAAGTATAGCCTTATAGGAAAGTAGAGCAAAGAAGTCGTATGCACAACGAAGCTGATATTAGTAAGAAACCCGAAGCAACAACCAAAAAACCAAAACAACGAGGACGAGGACGAAGAGGGAGGACGTGAAGATTCAAGAAGCAGATATGATACAGAGTAGACGGGCGCGGGATGATGAGATGAGACTAACGGTGATGGCGATGAAGGCAGCATGAACAAAATTATGTGGGTAGATGTGTGGATGTGTATAATGGTGATGATGTGTGTATGGTGTATGATGATGATGACGGGGGGGAGGAGAAATCAAACGAGGAACGAGGAAACCGAGAATCAAGAAATCGAACGAGGTAGGGGGAGGCAACAACAACAAGCCAGCCTTCATCTAGCATTAAACTCTATGATCGACAATGTGAACGGGAGGCTACAAACGGCAGAGCCAGGGTGACAACCAGAGAGGACGAGCTGTTGAAGACGCATGGACGGGATTTTTGGTCGGCGGAGGAGAGAAGGTACCATGATAAAATGGTGCGATGTGATAGTACGAAGCGATGGATATCGATAGATAGCGACACCAGGGAAAGTTGATGATCGTGGACTGTAGGAAGAGAGCGAGAAATTCGAATTTTATGTGTGTGTGTGTTTTTGTCTTTGGGTAGGCTAGACCCTCGCGGCGCGAATAGGTGGATTGGATGAGCCCTTCCCTTCCTCCACGGAAACGCATGTAGGATCGAGGGCAGCGACAATGACAAGGGGCATCGTACAAGGGAGGGGATGAAATGAGGAAGTGGTAATTCGTCGGAGAAGAAAGATGGAGGCAAGGACGGTCAGATGTGCGCTACGGACAACCCAAAGCGTCGGATTTAAACTTCATACGACACGGTAGGGGAAGTATGCCGATGATGGTAACCCGAAGGAAGGGAGCAAGAAATCGAGCTTGAATTTGCATTTTTCTTCAAGAAAGTGAAGGAGGTGGAGGAGGGATATGTAAAGGCGGTGATTTGTTGGAGAGGAAAGATGAATGGAGGCGATGGCGGTTGTATGTACACCATGGATGACCCCAGAGCGCTGTTGGAAGGAGAGTTTATACGGTGCGGGCGCGTGAAGGGAAACGTCGTTGATGGGAAACCGAAGGAGGGGAGCAAGAAACCATTTTTGAATTTCGATTTTTCTTCAAAAAAGCGAACGGGGCGGAGGTCCGATGTAACTTGGCTCTAGGATGTGAAAATGGGAAGGCGGGACCGCTCGCGGCGAGAAAGAGCACTAAACGGTTCCAACCACTCGTCCCCACCACGCTTTAGCAGGAGAAGACTTTGGCCGAGTCTTCTCTTGCTGGGGAACGGTGAAATGCTGAAAACAGCGGGGTGGAAGCGATGGTAGCCGCTGCCTCGGGAGGGGATAACCGCCCAAGGGAAGGGTCAGGTGGTTGAGGAGGAGTGGGTGCTGGTTTTTTGGGGCTGTTTTTGAATTTTCGATGGGGTGGCAATGGAGGGTTGAAGACAAAAACGGAAGGAAGGGGAAAGCAGAGACGATGCGATGCGATACAAATATAGACAAGGGGAGGCATGATGACGAGGAACCGAAGTGACAGGAAGGCGGGAAGCAAAAAATTGGGTTTTGTTAACAGGGATTTTTCTGGAGAAAGTGAAGGGGACGGCAAGTGAGGCAGTGCCCGGCACTGCTTGCAAGAAGGATAGCTGTAGATTTGTTCGTGAAGAAGTAAGCAATTGATGGGGAAGTAGAGTAAATATGATGCGGTGCGATGGAAAAATAGGAATAGGGAGGTATAATGACGAGGATCCGGAGGAGAGTGAAAAGCGGGAAAATTGTTCAAGAAAGTGGGTCGAGAGGACGTTGGGGATACGATGATGAGAAGGGGAGCGGTGTCCGGCACCGCTGGATGTCTCTGGCTGGGTCGATGCTTTCTCACTGGCTGAATCGAGGGAGCGAGGTGACGAACGGTAGGGCAGGATCGGTGGCAGCGACGACGACGTCCGGGAGGGGGTGTCTTTCAAGGCGTTGAGCTCGTTCGTGTAGCACCTGCGCTACCGGCGAGTCTACTGACGAGCTGGTCGAAGGACTGCCGCGCGTAGTACCATCGCCGATGAGCATATCTTGGCCCACAACCGTCAGGTAGTCAGGTGGTAGCGGCTGAAAAGCGGCGATGTATCCTTGAGCGCTGGGGAACCCCACCAAAACAATAAGGGAGACAATACGCACGTTTACATCGGTCAACGAGTCGTCCCGTCCTGTGAGCGAATGGTCCGCGTCGTCGTTGCTGTCCTCAATGTCAGAACCTTCGACGGCGACGGGGCTATCTTCCTCTTGCTCTGAAGCGTCGTGCTTGTCACGGTCCGAGTCGTTGTCATCAGGCGGAGGCTGGTCATCCAATAATTAGCGCCGTTCTGGCGGTAGGGACAAACCATAGAACTCACCGTTGGGAACGATCGCTGTGAGTTAGGGCGACAAGGTCCGAGAGATTCAAGACCCTCGAGGAAATTTGCGTCGCTGGGTTCGTCGAAGTAAGGGACGTCCGCCAAAACGGCCTGGAATGGATTAGAAATGCTCAAAAATTGGGTCCAAATTTGGATTCCGCATCGTCCTCCTCGTCCACCGTGCCAACGCGTCCCAAGGAAGACAGACAAACCGACAAAAAACTCGACCCCAACTCAGGTGGTGACAATGAATATACATACCTCTAACCTATGATATCTGCTTATGGGGTGCTCGGGAATAGGATTGAAACGAGAGCGATAGTGACGTTTGTACGTTGGGAGGCGACGATCTGAATGGTAATACGGGTTCATTAAGCGTTCCGTCGATGACGGGACATGGTCCGCGCTGTTGTACTTGGGTCTGAACATAATAGTACTCGGGTATATTGGGGAAGGGTAAGAATGGCTGTGGGTTGGCTGTGGCGGTAAGAAGTAAAGAAAGGATACGACCGTATCGTGACGCTCCAGATTTTATATGAAAACGGGCGTCCACAATAGTCCATGCAGCACTCACCAGATAGAGTTTCTTAGACCCTGCCGTTCGGTAGCCATGCTGGAAAACGCCGAGTCGTCTGCTGGGGATAGGAAGACGGAGAGGCGCGACAAACTCACCCTCGAATCGAAAATTTTTGAGGATCCTT
Organism: Pleurotus salmoneostramineus; assembly: GCA_002583695.1. Lineage (NCBI taxonomy): Eukaryota > Fungi > Basidiomycota > Agaricomycetes > Agaricales > Pleurotaceae > Pleurotus > Pleurotus salmoneostramineus. The sequence goes on from BEWF01000214.1 coordinate 89,659, forward strand.
GACCGCAAATTTAGCTTGAGAAAACTACACGTTCTTCGCTCCGTTAAATGGCCGTGATGGATACACCAATGAGCTTTCTCTTTCCTTCACTCATTCTTGATCGCGGTATGTGAAAGACTGCCATCGGTGCCACTCCGTTCCTTCATTCATAAGTCTGTCGCCTCCGTGTGAATGCATAGGATGTATATTCCTGCAACCGAATCTCGCTTAGAATTCTCAGACATGGAGGGAAAGCCACAATCGCCGGGTAGGTGTGCCCAATTGCATGTTTTAAACCCGTCTACCTGACACGCATCAAACCAGGCATTGGCAACGGGAAAATGATAGGATCACGTACAGAAAGAGAGCCAAGTCGGAAAGACAGACCCAAAGACTCGGACAATTATGAGTAAAGGGACTCGAAGAAGAGAAAAGTGGGCAGACGCGTCATGTCTGTTGATGATCGGTGAGAAAAGAGGCTTGATGCGCTTTTGACAACTAACCAACATCTTGCGCCTGCGAGCAGATAACGTTATCACCCAGCCCGACAGAGCTACAAGGAATACGAAGTATCTAGGGTGATGTCTACCCAGAGGGGGATGCACACATCCACGAGAAGAAGGGAGCTACGGCCGCGCGCTGAGAATCTGGCTGAAGACGGGTAAGTCGAAGGGTCAATCTGGGGGACAGACTTCTGATCAGCTCCGTTCCTGGATAGTAGCAGTCCCCGAAATCTCTTTTTACGAACCTTGGAGGCTGAATGCCCAGGTGCGCGGGCCATTCACGCGGCATGAACATCCCAGTACCCACGGCTTCCCACACTGCGACATTGGACGCGTTAAATCCAATGTCGGAAGTGAGCTAAGAAGTCGCTTCGAAGCCTGGGATGTGCGGATCCCGCTGATGAGGAAACTTGAGGCCCAGGCGCTGCCTAGGGTCGCGACGAACAGCATCTCATGGATACTGCCCCCCTCCTCGTTGCAGAGCACAAAGCGGAACACTTTCCTAGTATGCAGTTTGGATCCAAAATCATGCAGCATCAATATGCAGGGGACCGCTCGACAAAGAACTATGCTCACCGCCATCGGAGCCGATGCCCCGCATATGATGCTCAGCTGATGCCCATCGAACTCCACGCTGTTCGAACACTGCTACTGTGAACTTTGACGCTTTGAGGTGACGTTTATACGCACATCAACGCTGAGTTACCACCAGCAAGTGGTAGGAGAGGACGTTTTGGACCCCAACGGCCGTTCGGTATCCGCGAAGTTTGCGCGTAGGCTGGTCACCGGTCTCCGGTCTCCAGCCCAGAGTGCGCCGGAGTTTGTGTATTTCAATTTGCGATGCTCTTCCATACCAGGACGGATGGCGGCCCCGACTTCGGACTGCGTTGCTAAACTTGGGTGGTGAGGGACGTGATGCGTACCGAATGGCACGTCGACATCGTCCAAAGGGCTGGTTGGTGGCGCTGGGCATAAAATGGCCGGCATACTAATGCCAACGCGCCGTCAACGCGCCGTTCCGCATGTCAGTGAACGTTGCTTGTGGTCTTTGGTCATTGTTAGGACGTCAAATGTTGTTATCGCATAGTAGCCCTCTGAAAAATTGTTTGGAATTGGTCTTGTCATCCCAATGGGCCACACCTGCACACTGGTGCAGTGAGTTGCTACCCAGAGGCTAACAATTTTCTGTGGAGATTGTTCTCTAGTAAACTGTACCTGCATCGAGGTGGTGGTTTGTCGCAGCTTCCATGCCAAGGCCTCTGCCAAAATTGTAATCCTCAAGCTTGGCCTACGCTTTTATGATGAGAGTAATTGCGACCACACTCATGGCCCACAGGCCAGAACATGTGCATGAGGTCTCACCCACAAATCATCACTCATCCATCACAATGTGGTTTGAAAGTAATGATTATATATTTTGGTACAGATATCATTGGAGAATACTTTTCGTGAGATCAAGTGTTTCTCAGCCATTAGACCCTATGTGGTCATGATTGGCATACTTCGGGAAAATGGAGTAAATGAGGTGCTACACACCTGACGCGATAGGCAAAATTGCTTCTCGGGTCCAAGATGAAAAAATGGGTGGTTATTTCTACAGAAAATCAGTTGTATAACACCATTGGAGGCAAGCTTCAAATGAGAGGCTGACATGGGTTCAACGGCTCATTGAACACATCCTTGTGGTATGGGTGGTACCGCATTGCGCGCCTGCTGGTCTCGGTGAAGACACGCAGTTGGGAACGCCTCCAGATGTTGGTGGAAGTAAAGTCGGACCGAAGCGTTCCAACCATCTGAACCAACGGTCAATAAGTCAGAAGCAAAGGTAGAAACGGCACAGACATGTACGCGCTCCATTCTTGCCTCCGCAGCATCCGCGTAGGGATGATAGCGGTTCTGACCCAAGCGATAGGTGCTGTCCGTACGAAGATTGGTCCTTGCATTGGAGGACGGGAGACTGGTAGGGCTTTCAGCAACGGCCACAGCTTGCACGTCCTGCCCGAAGGGATCCATGACTGAGCACGAGATGAGGGCAAGTTCGAGCGGGGGTGTGCAAAGGAAGAAACGGCGATGTCCAAAACTAAAACGAAAAGAAGTTATATATAAATTTCAACCAGTCAAATTTCCCAGACTCACGAATCAAAGGGGTGTCTCAAGCTCGGTTTCTTGAGATTAAAAGTGGCCATGTTTTGGGGACCAGGGGGAGAACGAGAAGTCTTGAGGGATACTCGGATTTGATGGGAGTTGACAAAGCGCCAGTTCAATTTCGTCCCCCATCAAAAGACACATGTCACCTAGACACAAGGCGAGAGTTGAATCCTCTACCAGCGACACTAGTAATGTTGAGTGGATTCGACAAACACTCGCTCAGTCGCGGCCACATCGACATTAGAATCGACCAGCTCTTCGCGTCCCACTTTCGACGATTTCAACGGAGAACACGGTTGAGACCACCTATCTCTCACTTGACAGTCGAGAAGGCGTCGCGGACCATACACAAATCCACTACGGTGAACACTCGGGCATAATCCACGACCCACTTCCATGCTTGAAGCAATCCAACGCGTTTTTGGTCTGCAAATCGGCGCTTCTCACAGAGAGAGGACGGTTGACGAATCCAAGCGTGTCATGGCTTCTCTCAAAGCAGGGCATCGTTGAAGGAGCAGAAGCCGATATGGGTAAGCTGGAGGTTTGTATTTCGGTCAGAAAGCGTTCGCTGCGAAAGATCATCGAGGACGTTGGTGAGTGCCATCATTCGTACCGAGGCGTCCTTCCATCACTGAGGGCAGCGGAGTTGATAAGACAGGCGGATCGTGTTCTCTAAACAAGGATATCAAGCATTCCTTCGCGTCGAGCACCCTCAAGGCTTCCGCCTAGATTTTACATGTCGTCTTTGCCTGGATAAAAAGGGGCCCGTTACACGTGCTTCGTCAATAAAAGACAACGTACCCAGGCGTCGTGAGTTTCAGACCCACCCTTTTGCGATCAAGTCTTTACCTGTCCAACAGAGTGCATCAAAATTTCGCCTAGCAAGTCCCCAAGGAACCAGAGTGATCGGAGCAAAAGCAAAGATAATGCCAAGTCGCGAGGGAAAGCCAGTCCGCCAGGTTGGAATGACTCCGTGCGCAATGGCAGTCGTTTGTGAATACCAGATGAGACCTAGGCTACTGGGGCGTTGAATCCCACTAACCTGTTGATATCTACATCGGAACACGACGACAAACTCAGCGCGACCAGCCCGATGAGTTAAGGACTCTGGGAAGATCAACTCTGGTGTTCTCGAGGACCTGAGGCCCAATGAATGGACAAAAGCTCTTCGGAAACGCCGAATCATCAATGGGATGGAAATCCAGTGGAAATCTAAAAGCCATGTCTGCCCGAAAATATGTCTTCGGTCGATGAACCGCAAGACCCTCTACTCTACTATCTCTGGGCTTTGTGTTCAGTATCGAAGACCAACCTCGGAATATGCAAGAAAACTCACCTGGTTCGTGATAAACCTATCACCGCCCTCTGTCTAGGCCAGAACATTGGCCCACAGAAATTAACCGAAGAGGAACACCCTTCCCAGAGGAAGTTGGTTTCCAGCAGAACTCCAGCAGAACTTCAACTGGATTGCGCATTACAAAGGCACAGCACGCAATCGCACTTCCCTACAAGCCAGGGTTCGTCATGGAGGCATGAAGGGCACTCCAGTCACTTGACTTTGACTCGACATCTGCAAAGGAAAGGGGAAACCCCATCATGCATGGTATACTGGATTGAAGGAATTTGAGATTGAAGGACGGACTGAAAGTCAGAACCAGAAAGAGGAGTGGTCCCTTCTCTTGAACTGTGGCCGTTTGTGTTGACGTCAAAGGGAAGAAAGCGAAAAAGCCCAGGCAAACACGACGCAAGCCCTCGGAGTCGCAAGAGTCGCCCATCGATTTGCACACGCCCTCTTCGTCATCAACCACAAACGATATCTCTGGTCTTGCAATGAGCTTCGGGCACCAAATGCGAATTATTCGACGCAAGAAAAAACGATGGCTGTCTTGAGCTCTTGTTTACGTTTTCACCTGCAAGATGGTTGACTTATCCATTCATCGTCCCACCTCGGAGGCCGGAACTTTCGCGCTCGCTCTGTCACTGTCAAAGCGATGACTGAGAAACTGGGAAGTCCGCGGCCATACAGAAAGAAAGTATATGATAAAGACAAGACTCTCGAAAGACCTCAAACCACCTCTCTCAATCACTACGATAGTACGACCGCTCAGGAGTCTAATAGTGCCTTGACCTTCCACAACGAATCCAATCGCTGCATCTGTAGTACGGTGACAAGAGTCAATATCAGGTATGCCCAACCATACCTGTAGTCGAGGCAAACTGCTTACCAGCTTGGGAAAGTCGTCTTCGCATACAATGCGACTCACCAAATCTTCCAACTCAACTGACGTCAAGTCACACAGTCTGGTATATTCACGAACCGTCCTGACTATGGGGGCTTCCGTCGTTGTCTCCAACGGCAAGCGTGGCGGTGGCATTGCCATAGAGTCGCTAGTTCCAGAGGACGGAGGAGTCGATCCTGGCAAGTTGGCGCTGGAGTCGGACGTGCGTCCTATATCCTTCGTTATGCGACTATCAATCTGTTGTTCTCGAGGCATTTGAGGATTGCTCAATCTCTCATTACTAGTACGTCCGCTGTTTGTTCCCCATCGAACATAGCCCAATGTATCTGTCGTTTCTGGCAGTTCCCGGATATCGTCACTAGAGTCTACTCGCGAAGGTGCCGATGATGGAGGGTAGCGGTCGCCGTCATTGTTGCTCTCGATTACACCCGTTCCGGCATTCCCAGTGGCATGAAGGGCTTGTCGCGAGGATTCCACAGTGGCAGTTTTGGGTTTGGCTGATCCGGATCCTTGAGTCTGTTGAGGCATCGTCGTATCGGTTGCATCATTTCGTATGTCTTGGCCAAATCGAAATGACGGTAGTGTTCTACTCAAAGCCGGGCGAGGTGTCGAAGCTGGAAATGTTTGAATGGGGGCTTGAGCCTGAGTTGGTCTTGATTTCAGAGGGCGTTCGATGGCAGGAGCCACCGGGTTCGCGCGACATGGACAAACGTAGCGGATAGAGTTGATGAATTCTAGCGCTGAGCTCGCTGATGCGAATGTGACTTGGAATCGTTGAAATTTCTGAGGATTTGAGCATGAAAAGAGATTCTTGTGACGTGAAAAACTAGATTACCGGCTGAGCATTCGCATTTGGTGCAAGGGGATATAGGTATCGTATGCCGACGACAGCTTCGCGGTAAACAGCTTTCAGAGGGACATTAGATGCTGCCTGACCATTTGCATGGCTTGCAGGTGTGTGTATATCAGAGTACGATAAGAGGTCTAGGTCTTCCTGCGACAGTCATTCAGTTGAAGTGCATACATGTGGATGATACTGTCTCGTCTTACGAAAGTGACTTCATTGTGGGAACCTGCAGCCTCAATAGTCCATACGATCCTTAGCCTTACAGACTCCAGTTCCTTGGTGAGCAATGACTTTTTCGTGTCGAGGATGAGGCGAAGAGTAGGGTTGTTGAAATGCTGCCATTCCCCAGGACCTTCTGGAGGTTGGGTTGACTGATCTGAGCCACCTGAATGTGAGTGGCATTTTGAGTATTTCACAAGGATGTGGGCTGCGGTCGTAGTAGCTGAGTGGGACATTCGGAAGTTGTGATCGTCAAACCTGGAGGTAAGCCAGACGCTCATTCTCGTACTACTGGATGACTCAGCGCTCAGCGCGCTCACGTCATCCGCGAGCTGGGTGCATCATTGTTCGGCCCACCGACCGTGGTGGTGCCTTGTAAGCCCAGCCTTTTTCACCCTCACAATCTGTCAGACAGAAAAAAGAACAGAAAAAGAGTCGAATCCTCGAACCCTTGGCGGCGTAGAAGTTCCATGGCACATCAATAAAAAAATCAATCTCAGGTACGCCCACTTGGAGTTATTCAAGCTTTCCCCGAAGCTTTCCCCGCACGCAGCCAAAGCTTGAGTGCATGCGTGCCACTCGGTCAATCCCCCTTCAACGTTCCCCGGTATAGCTTCTACAGGCTTTTGCCTTGATAAGCTCGCTGTTTTGATTCTTTCCTGACCATGTGAGCCCATGTGTCGCGGAGGTCTTACGGTTATTAAAGCATCGAATCAGAGAGAACTGCCACTGATCAAGGGTTGGGATAGCATTGTCGACAGGTCCACATGATTCGACATCATCATCGTTGCAATGGATACGTCGACGTCCTTCCACTCTTGATTCCCAAAAATTGCCATGTCTCTTCAGACTGTGCATGGAGACTGGCCAAGCTTCCAAACTGAAAGGAAGAGAATCCAGCAGCCCTTCGCGATATCGATCATCGAAATTCAATGCGCGCGGAAGTATATAGTCCAGTGTTCCATGATTTCGAACGTGTGCTTGTGGCGTCCTTGTTGATTCTTGGGACCTTCACCCGGTGCCTTATTCCCCACCGACAAGCTCTGAATTGGTCTAGCGCAGGGCGAATACCTCTCAAGCTGAGGTACTTCTCTTGATCACCGTACCGCGACCCTTCGCGCGTTCATCATCTTATAAGCAAGTGTATCGGAGTTCTCTCCTTCCTCAGATCGCGTCCACTTCGCGAGCCATGACCACCAATATGTCCCCCAGAACTGGCTCATCCACGAAGGAGTATTCTGGCAGCCGCCGCCTACGGAATCGTGTTCTATTCGTCGCCATCGTCCTTGGCAGTTGCTTGTTAGGTCTTTATGCCAACACCAACTCGCCCCAAGCAGTCGCGGACATCGAACGCAGGGAAGAACCTCAACTGGATGCTCGTGGTGGCTCTACGAGCTCTAGGCAATGCCCTTCCATTGCTCCTCCCGCTGCTCGCCCACCTGCACCTGTTAACCTCTGGGCTCCCTTGAGTACCTCGGAAATCAATGGTGTTCACGAGTTTGTGCGCAGCTCTCGTCAGGGCTTCAATATCACTGCCGTCTCCCCATCGCCCAGCGACAACAGCATCTTCGTCATCGAGTCTCTCCATCCTCCTAAAGCCGAGGCGCTGCATTACCTTGCTAATCCCAAGAAGAATCGCCCTCCCGCTCGTAATGCTCGTGTCGTTGTGCATTTCGGTGCCCAGCAACCTCAAACGATCAAGGAGTACATCGTGGGACCACTTCCTGTATCGAGGCGGACGACACTGACAGAGCGAACGGGCGTGTACCATCGAGAGGATATCCCATATAACGCTCGTGGCATCAGTTACAACCAAGAGATTTCAGGCGTCATTTCTACTCTTATGCCTCCTCTGCGAGAAGCTATGGAAGCTCTGCTTGGCGGTTTCGCCGTGGGCGGCTTTGACGACACATTGGGTCCCGAAATCAGTGCTCCTTGGGGGACTGATGGTTCGTTCCGTCGCGCTTGGCTATATTGGAAGCGTAGCATGCCTGGATCCTTCGTCAACGCTCTTCCTTTCCTCACTTACGTCGACTTTAGTGGTACTGACACTTCTCAATGGAAGATTCTCAAGGTTGGTCTTGCTTAGCTCGTCCTTATTACTGGCGTTAATGCCTTCTCCCGCCAGATTGTTTACGATGGTCAAATCTTCGCAAGCACAGAAGACTTCCTTGCCGCTTTCCATAGTGGTGCTCTTACCCCAGTTCCTGCTCAACCAAATCCCTTGAACGAAACCCACATCTGGACGACCCGCAACAGACCTAATCCTGATTTCCAACTCGACCTAGATGATCGCGCCGGTCCTCGTTCTGTATCATTCGATGGGTTGCGCTTCCGAGTAGATAAGAAACTCAACTTCGTCAGTTGGATGGGCTGGGGTTTCTACCTCGGTTTCGACAGAGATATGGGTATGAGTCTCTGGGACATTCGCTTCCGTGGTGAGAGGATCATCTACGAGGTAGGGTTCGGCGTTTTCTGGTAGTTTTCCATTGTCTTACCTCCAAACATAGCTCGCGCCTCATGAGGCTATTGCACAGTATGGTACGACCCTCAATGGTTTTGTGGACGCATTACTCATCAACTTCTTCTCTAGCTGGTGCTAATCCTTTCTACCAATCTACTGCTTGGTTAGCCCTGGCACATGCTCTCCACTTTCACTGTGACTAATCCATGTTTAATAGGCTCGATCGTTACTTTGGCATGGGATCCAGCGTGCGACCGCTCATGCCTTTGTATGACTGCCCTGCCGAGGCAGTCTATTTGTCGGCAAACATCTACACCCACAGCGACGGAGGGTCAAACCAAGTTGTTGACCGAGCGATCTGCGTCTTCGAGCAGGACACTACGCGCCCTGTCACCCGACACATCGGTTGGTACCCTGGCGAATCCGGTGCAGTCAAGGGGTACACCTTAGTTGTCCGTTCGGTTGCTTCGGTTGGAAAGTAAGTGTCAATGTTGTTTTATCCAACACCCCGTTCTTACTTACCATTCCATAGCTACGATTACAGTAAGCACCCCTTGTGCCCTCCCATACGCAATCAAATAACCTGACCACGTTCATCTAGTGTGGGATTACACCTTCCATTTGGATGGTACTATCGAGGCCCGAGTCTCAGCTTCTGGGTATATTCAAGGCGCTTGGAGCACTCCCGCAGAGACGCCATTTGGAGGGAAAGTTTGGCATACTGCAGGTTGGTCTCAGCGACGTTTAATGTGTAGGCTTATGCTGAGCTGGTCATTCTAGTCGGTGCTCTCCATGACCACGTCATCAACTACAAGGTTGATCTTGACGTCGTTGGGACAGCTAACTCTTTGCTTCGCACTACCTTGTCTCAAGAAGAGATGACTGCCGATTGGTTCGATGAAGACTGGGGTCAAACCGTCATCCAGCAGAAGGTCACTCGGGAGTACATTGACAATGAAGACGATGCACGTGTCGTCTATCCTCCCAACTACCAAGGCGGCTACGCTATCGTTAACAAGGATGAGAAGAACAAGTGGGGCACTGTCAGAGGCTACTCTATCCTTCCTGGAAACAACTTCGTTCACGCAGTGAGCATCCTGATTTCACACATCTTGAAAATCCTTACTCATCACTGAACGACCAGACTGTGGCTGGTTCTCCTCGCCTCCGCGACAACGCCAATTGGGCTCGCTATAACCTTGCGGTTTCGAGACAAAAGGACAACGAACAGTCCTCTAGTACGATGTGGAACCAACATCTTCCTCACAACCCCATGATCAACTTCCACAACTTCTTCAACGGAGAAAGTCTCGACCAGGAAGATTTGGTTGCTTGGGTTAACGTTGGCACTCATCATCTTGTACGTCTTCTTCCTCATCGTTCCCACCATCGTGTACTTATTCCTTCTTTCCAGCCCCAAGCCGAGGATGCTCCTATGACGAGAATGACGGCCGCAACGACGAGGTCAGTGGGGTTTCCCTAATACCTTTCTCCCTTGCTGACAATCTTATCTGGTATAGCTTCATCATCTCCCCTCTGAGTTACTTCGATTCCGATGTCTCTATGGATACCAAGAACGCTGTTTTCCTCAACCTCCCCGCCGGTCCCGACCAACCTTGGACGCACGATGACTACGGCGTTGATCAGGCCAAGTTCTGTATCCCTCACCGACCCCAGCCCTTCGATTACTTCGACCCTCAGTCGACTGTCATCGTCAGTCCCTAAGCTTTCTTGTGAACTTGTAGGGCCTATTTTCGTTCAAATGAAGTCGTGTACGTATGTTCATCGCCAGTGTCATGGATTGGGGGCGTCTGCATATTATTATTGTCTTTATATCACTCGGACTACTTCCCAGCTTTTTGCTTTTGCTTTAGCACGTAACATCACTCTTCGTTCTACACTGTTGTTCTACATGTGTTATCCCAAATATACCACAATCCTTGAAACCGTCAAATGAAAATGAAGCAAATAATCTCTAGAGTATATGTAGTTGGAGATGCATTAGATTGTGTTTGGATTGTGTAGGAGATATGTTGATAACAGCCGCGAGACAGATTACAACTTCGCTTCGCCGATGGAAGGGTCCCGGATATCTGCACGTACGACCCCTTCTTGAGAAGTGACTGCCACGAGGTTACCAGAACGTGTGTAGAGCTAGGCAAGGCTATAAACTTTGATGACTCGGAAGTCAGAAAGCGCGACTTACACGGCCATGCATGACTCCACGACCGGAGCCGATGCGCGGAGAGAGCATCTGAACGTATCGTTAAGTTATTTAGCACAGCACAAAGGAAGGACGAAGACACGTACCACATAAAGAAGCCAGTCCGCACAATCGAAGTTGTTACTGTCGTTCAATTTATGAGAGTCTGGAGAATGTGTAGGACAGACGTCAACCTACTCATAGAAGTAGATGGAGTGGTCAAGACTCGACTGAGAGGAGCTTGTGAGACGATATAGGTTTAGAAAGGGAGGGCATGCTTACAATCATGGACAACCCTTTTGGACCCTTGCCAAACCGATTCAATCCCAATATGCGAGGTGCAGTCGATATGCTGGGAGAACATGGATCAAGGGAAAGGAGTCTACTATGTGGTTTCTTACAAGTGAAAGTCTGACAGATATCCGAGGATGCACTATTGGAAGCCATTCAGCGAGAAGAAGAGAAGCCAGATGAAAGGTTTGAGTGCACCTTTTGGAATGGTGCGTCATAATTTGGCACGTTCCTAGTTTGCATCCAGTACATGTACATCTCTGGTGATTTGGAGCTTGTGCGGTCATGCTCTTGAGCAATGCGTATTCCTATCGGGCTCTTGGCGCGTTCCTTCCACCGCCATAGTCGTCAAACCTTAGGATGTGAACCGAAAACAAGATGTTACTCACAAAGGCAATCTTCAGGTAGTACTCCTTCATCTTGGGATCAATCCCTTCCTGCGACGCAATGCGGTGGTAACGGAACTCCTCAGGTTCACATTGTTCTGGAGGGGGGACGACGGGCATTGACCACTGATATGTTGGCTGCCAAATCTCTGGCTTCTGGAACGAGCATAGCAGGATGAAGATGGTCTTGCCGGTTTGAACGGCTCTGACCAAGCGGGTAGCGTAAGAACGGCCGGTGCGTAGCTCATCTACGTGGTAGAGGATCGGTGTTGACGGTGATGCACTGGTAAGAAAGTAGCACTATCGCGGTTGTGAGTAAGGTTTAAGCATCCGCGTAAGCCCAAGGGTTTCCTTAACGTACGTGCATCGACTGTGAATTCGGGACGAGGACATGAGTTCGGGCTCAGAATTGTAGGGGTGGAGATCAGCAACTTACATGTAGTGCATACTCCGAAGCAACACAGTTGGTCGCTGACACCAACGCTTGAGATATGACTTGTCTATAGAGCTTTGGTCAATCTCCACACAATATCCCTGGTCCGTGACAATGTATTACCCGCCGAACACACCCCGACCGAGCGCTGGTAGCCAAAGGTTCTTAGAGCGGAACAGATTGACGTCGAGGGATTCGACCTCTAGAGACGTTGAGATTCGTTCGTGTTCGACTTGGTTGAAGTCTTCCATGGCGGGAGAGATGAGGTACGAGGAGAGGGGGCTTAACCCCAGGGTGCATTGCCATCAACGAGGTGCTTGTGATTAGACAGGTTTGGTAACCGGTTGGTAACCGGTTCCGTTGCTTCTCTCCGAACGAACAACTACTACCGAGGTATGCACAACGGAAAGGCGTTTACAACTCTTCCACCTCTACCGTGAACCCACATTCATGACAAATCTGTTTCGCTGTCCCATCGGGTCCCTTCTCCAAAGGCCCGAAAGCGTGCTTATGCTCGTTGTCTTTGCGCTTCTGCCAGATACCTTCCTTCGTTCTCTTCCTGAGCTCCTTTAGACTATCCTCGAATTTCTTGTTCTTTTTCTTCTTCTTGTCTGCAACACGTCGCTCGTATTCAGCATCTAGTCCTTCTGGTGATCCCCATTTCTTCCATGCAAATTCTTCGACTTGATACCGAAGGAACAACATCATGTTAGCGAATGTTGATTTGTGAGGGTTGGCTTTCAGGAGATGTGGCATGACTTCATGATCTCGGAGTTCAGCTAGAAAATGATGTGAGGATGCGATATTACGGAGGTAGAGGGAGGTCCCTACGGTCTGTTAAGAGGTAATCCTATCGAAGGGTACGGTTAGGGACAATCAGAAAAATGTAACGAGTTTTAGACTCACTTCTTTGCACTCGGTCTTGGTGAGCAAGCTGTATTTCTCTGGTTTCTCGTTTTTGCATTTGTTGCAAACGAGACAACCAAACACCTTTCGGAAGGTGTGATCAATGTCCATGGACTGACATTCCCTACATTTTGGATTCAAATTAGGATCCAAGTAGACGGCTACACAAATCAAAGAGGCGTCAGAGTCATACGATGGTCAGGGGGGCTGGGCGTACGAGGTTCAAGGTTTTGAATCATCCTCTGCCTTTCCCGTTCTTTCTCCTTCCTTATGACGCTCTCGTCCACCTCCTTACCGTCGTCCACGAGGAAACCACCCTTGGTATTGACCATACTCGATAGATCATATTCGAAGTATGTTCCAAGACGTGAGTCGCGCTTGAGGGGTGCGTTCTCCTGTCGACCAGATGAGTCTTGAGGTCGTTTACCCCGAGTATTTGGCGTAGAAGACGACGCGAAGCTCTCTTGTTCACGCTGACGAAGAGATGCCTTGGCTTTTCTTAGACATTGGTAGGATCATTCTGATGAATCGACGATGTACATACCTTTCAGACGGTTGAGCTCAAATTGCTTGCTTTGCTCAAGGGTAAGTTGGCTCTCTGAGATGGACGCTTCGCTGGTAGCGGCGCTCATCGTGTAAGAAAAGACTCAGGTCCTCTTGAGACCGTAGATGCGACAAGGAAGAAGGAAAGAAAGAAATGACTCTGTTCAGCGCTTGTGTTCAATGCAAATATCGACAGGGGCAATGAGTGAGGTTGTGTGTGCCGACTATGAACGCCGCATTACGAGTCGAGATCGTGCTCCGGTATTTCTCAGTCGGGTAGACATAAAATATATCCACAGGTCATAGAATGACAAGGAACAGCTATGCAGAAGTGGTTGCGCAAAGCATGTGGTCAGACGAGCGCCCGTCTTACTTGGCTCTAAATGGAAGCAGAATTCTTGACCTCTTGACTATCCCGTCAGAGAAATAATCTTCATTTTCTCTCCAAACGGACACCCGTTGGATTCACCAAGGTGAGCTTTTCGTGATCCAATTGTGCTGCATGAATGGGTTGCTGATGACCAGGTTCATGTTTGACCCTCCTCTCAATTTGCAATATTGAACTGTGTCTCCGAATAAATCTTCGTCCCGATACACTCCTCAGTACAGACACCGGGACCAACGCGCATTATTCATTGCGTCTCGCGACGCGTCTATGGCTCATATCGAAGATAAAACCGACTTGCCTCCAGCTGAAAACAGGTCACAAGAGGTTAGCGTAGAGAAGGGCGAGGCGCAGGGAGGGGAGGTGGTCGCAACAGCGGAGGTCACAGCGACCAAGGATGCTGTTGCTTCCTCATTGGATTCGAAGGGTATGGCCACCGAGGACGATGAGAAGAATCCCAAGACGCAGCCTTCGACTTCGGATTCATCGTCCACCATTTCCGCCACACCCTCTGCAAGCGTTCCTGCGCGCCCAACCCTCGTTCAGCTCGGTAGTTCGACCTCTGCAACTGCGCATCCGAAGAAGTTCAGCGCAAGCAACATTAACAAGAAGTTCTTGGAGAAAACTTCTTCAACTTCAGGCGCTGCAACGACCACCTCAAACTCGACCATCCACAAACCCAATGGCGGCCCTATAGGTGCGCACTTCTCTTATTCTTCGTCTGGATGTGGCCACTCACTTTCGCCTACTTGGTTCTTTGTTGAATTGTGGCCCGTTGCGCATTTGTGGCACTTCTACTGTGGCACCTATACAGCACGCCCCGTGATGACTACAACTACCTCACATCCACGGCTGGTGACGACCAAACTCACCGGTGCCCCCCAATCACTTAGTCCAGGACCTGGCTGGTCTCGCCCATCATCTGCTACTCCAACCATCGCTTCTAGCGCCAGTCCAACACCGGGCACTATGCCTTCCCTTCCACCAAACTCTACCGGCCCAGGGAACACTTCATCATCTTCATCCTCCTCCGCGCCACAGCTCTCACACGCTGGGAAGGTTGTCCAACCACAGCCCCGGTCTGCATTGCTGCAAACGACGAACCTTTCCTCGAAGCAGACGTCGAAATCAGTATGGGGAGGTTCAAAAGTCAATGCGATCGCACCAAACTCGACTTCTGAATCTAATGTACAAGCAGACTTTCCCACCGCAGCTGAAGTCGCCCAAGGTGCGCCATGGCTCAGTGCACCTTGTTGCCTCCTCACCACTTACCATCTTTCTGCAGGAGCAACTTCCAGGAAGGCCAAGAATGCTGAAGCCAAGGGTTTCGAAGATGATACTTCGATATCCGGCAGCAAACCAGCTCGTAACGAAGAAGCTGACACTTTTCGAGGCGTCCATCTTGATCCAAATGCACACCATTGGGACGAAGTATGTACATCATTTTTGTCTACCCATTATACTTTCCTCATACAGCGATTTTACTAGATGGAGGAAGATGGGGATGATTTTTTGAACAATGTCATTGAATTCAATGACGGCCGGCAGTACAAGATTGAATCTGTCCATGCCCCATCACCCCCTCATTCACCATCCCTCCTTATCGATGGTGCGCAGCATTCCAGACGGTCCTCCACGGAAGTTCATGTTTCCAAGGAGGATCGTTTTGCTGACGATTTTGATCGGAGTTGGCCTCGTTCAAAACCCTCACCAGCCGTTTCAGCTCGTGGCTTACCTTCAACACATGCATCGCGAGAACACCCCGTGCCTCCTTCCTCTGCATCTCCAATTTTATCCCATCCACCACAGTCACCTTCAGAAGGATCCCGAGTCTTGTTCAATGAACGATTGAATAAACTGGAACCGTATTCAGGAAGTAATAACTTCCGCGCGGGTCACGAACATCCCCCAAGTAGCAAGCGCTCTGACTATTCCACTTCACCATCAGAGTTTCGCCGAGGGCGTGATTTACCTCCACATCAGCCTTCTGCAAATGTCCAGCTACTTCAAAAACAGTCTGGCGGCGATTTCCATTCCGGTCCACGGTCAAGGGATAACTACAGGGATAGAGACCAAAGACGAGATGCGCCTCAAGCCAATAAGGCCCCTTTGCGGAGTCCTCGTATCTCTGAAGGTTTTGGTGATTCATTAGGGCCGTCGCGTGATAGAGAGCCTGGCGGAGAGCAGTTCCGAGGACGGCGGCAGTCTAACATGGGTCCTCCTCCTGTTCCTGCCCATGCAAGGGATTCAAGACGACAAGCTCCACCCCATCTGCCGCAAACTTCTCCTGCAGTATCGACTCACTCTCTTCCTTCTCGGGACTCTGCACATCCTCCAACCTCTGCAAAAGTTCCTCCTTCACCTGCACTTTCGCATGCAACACCATCTTTGGCTCCCTCAGGGCTTCCCCCTGTCATCGCAGGCCCAGAGATCGACAATATACGCAAGGATCTGATGCATGATGCCGCTGAACGAGCGAAGCAACGACGTCAAGCTGAAGAAGCGGAGAGAGAAAAGGAGAGGGATCGTGCCCGTCAGAAAGCTGCTCAGCTTGAAGAAAGGTTGAAGGCGGCCGAGGCGGCTAAGGCCAAAGCACAGGAAAAGGCTCAGGAGGCCTCGGTACAGGTAAGACCTTTCTTTCGACGAACCGTATGTATCGTGCTAACCTTCCATACAGGGAAGCGAAGTCATAGCTACTATCGAAGATGCCGTCAAGGGTATCAGCGTATCCAGCCACACAGAAGTTGAGACTTCAGCGCCTCTGCACAATGCACCGCTAAAGCGCCCGCCGTCGCTCACTCCCTCCACTCGACCAGGCATCACCAGGCGGAAATCACAGGTCCCTCCGTCTCCGACCACCGAGACACCTGCTACCCGTGCTGAGTCTTGGAGAAGCAAAGTCACTCCAAGTGTCGAGCCTACAGCTACAAAGCCACCTGTTCCCCAATTTTCTGCCGTCTCCGCTCTGCACCACATCGAGTCCTCTCTGTCTGAGAATGCAGAGATGGAAGTGGTGGACTTTTCCGACCTTGGACAGTTTGTCGATCCTCAGAAACCTAGCGAGCCTGCTGAAGCCAAAGAGGAGGAAAAATCTGAGCAGCGGCCTAAACGTACTCGGCCTGTGGCACTCGATTTCTTCGATGCACAGCAGTCAGTCGTTCCTGCCATAACGTCTCCCGGTGCACCTAGTGAAGTTGGACCTTGGAGACGCAAGACTACCCTACCATCTTCTGAACCCGTCAAACCAACCGAACATGAAGTCACAGCTGCAAGCGAGGCAGTAGTCCTGACTTCTCCAAGAACTTCGACCTTTGACGCTTCCCTGACTCATGCCTCTACGCCCACTGCCCCCAACCATTCTATTCCACCACAAGGCCAGCCACGCACCCCCAGAACTCCACACTTTTCGAAGGATATGTCCGCCATCGATGATGCTATGCTACGGATCAAAGGTGCTATTGATGGTATGCATGGATCTCAACTTCATAAAGAGTTGGCCTCGGTGCAAGGTTCGAATAATGCGGCTAAGACCATTCTACCGCTGCATATTGAAGTAGAACCCCTTGTCACACGCTCTGAGCCTCCACCGTCTCCCACAAAAGCTTGGAGCGTCCATCGTGTGCGACTACCGAAAATGTCTGTTCCTCGAGAGCCTATTAGCAAGGGCGTGCTTTTCCAAATTCGCAGAGGTTCTCGTTGGCCGGACGTTTCCTCTCTGCCTCCACCTTCAGGTCGCGGACGGCCTGACTTCTCGATTACGGAGCTCTTGTTTGGCAAGCCTAAGGGTAAGCCTCGAGTGTTCGTCCCTCGATTAAATGGTACCAGGCCGATCGCGAAAGTCAACTTGAGCGGATCATTTGGCAAGCCCTCCGGTGCAGATAGCGCAATGTCATGGCGCAAACCTGCGATCTCGTCGCCCCTTGCTACAATTACTCAGGAGCTCGAGACGACCAGTCGATCGCCACCCCCAGATGCCGTCAACGCTTCTGCTGTGGGCCCCACGGACGCGAAGGTCGACACGGAAACTGCTCTTGCTGCGGACCTCGTTCAACGGCGAAGCTCATTGAGGAAGATGCCCATCGGATCCGCTGTCGCTGCGTATCGGGATTCTCGAGTTGATGTCTTGGATACTGATTCTGCTCCCGTGGTGAACTTCACCGTTGGCAGTGAACTCGAAGATCTGTCCTCGTTAACCAATGAGGTTTCACCAGAGTTGAAGAAGCCAGTTCCCGTCTCTGACCGCAAGCCTGACGAAAGTCGAGTTGTTATGAATGGTGATCATCACGAGCGGCCTCCTTCCGTGCCAATGACTCCCAGTAAGGCTGGAAGTAAAGCTTCTGATAGCTCGGTATGTTTCTCCGTTCCTCTACACAAACGAAGCAGCTGATAAGATTGCACAGAGCGAGCATGGACCCAGGACGCCCTCTACACATGCTTCGAGCCTGTGGTCTAACTCAAGCATCAGCTTCCCGGTCAAGGAGTCACCTGTACGAGACGGAGTGGATCACCCGCATCTGAAAGAGCTATGGACACAAATATCGGAGAAGCCCAGCCACCCCTCTGTCAATTCATTAGAGCGGATCGAGGACGAACTACCGACGCTACCATCAACACTCCAAGAGGTGAAGTCAGAAGGCGGCGAAACACCGCCTCCCTTTGTGCCTAATCCTAAGATGTCTTCATTCGACGTTATTCGTGGGTTCCAACAGGTCCCTACATCCACATCTGCACCTGTGGTCTCGAACACGAATTCTCATCGTCCGACGCTTCCTACTTCGACGACGTCCGCCCCAGTCGCCCGACCCGCTGCGTATGCTTATCCTATGGCTGCATCACCGAGCCCAGGATGGCCAATGTACAACTACTCCCCAATGATGGCGCCTTCACCTGCACCTGTTATGTACGGTCCTGCAATGACTCCGAGCCCTGTCCCTGCTCGGATGACTGTGAACGGGCAAGCCACCTACGCTTGGGTACCCGCAACGCCCGCTCCAGGACAACCGCCAAATCATATGATGGGACGGATGCCTCCCTCTCCTTACCCTATGCATATGACTGCTTACCCTCCACCTGGGACTCCTACGCTCTATGGCGCATCGCCAGTGATGGGCATGCAACCTCCTCAGCCACAACCCGTCAACCATGCACAGAACCGTGGTCGTAACGCCTCACTAGCCAGTCCCGTTGTCGCTCCTGGCACTGCTCATCCATACTACGCTAATCCAGCAATGATGATGCAACCATCCACACCCCACGCACAAAACCATCCCTACTCTCACGACCCAGCTCGGATGAGACATGACAATGGCCACCAACCAATGCAACATCATCCCATAAGCAACCACCCGAACTACGGCCCCACCCCAACACCCTCAACGACTTTCTCTCGTCCCTGGTAAACCACTTGTTGCATTCTTACTTTTTGTCACCTTTTTATTTTATCGGCATTCTCACGTACGATACTTTTACTCACTCATGTCCCCATGTTCATTACACTAGCATTCCCAATGAGCTGTCCATTATATTTGGAATGACGTTAAATTATGGGTGGAACATCTAACTGTGAGCAAGCACGGAGTTCTAAGCGTAATTTAAGCGGCAAGCTGAACGGCGCGCTCAGCGGCCTCATCCAGGCTGTCGAATGCGATGATTTTGAGGCCGGATTCCTTGATCAGTCTGCGGTGGAGGATAGGTAAATACGACGCGGACACGGAAGAGCGATGTCAACTTACTGCTTGGCTTCGGCTTCCTTTGTTCCCTTCAACCTGACGACAAGAGGAACGGTTAAAGAGAGTTCCTTCGTGGCACGGATGACACCCTCGGCAATGTAGTCGCATCGCATGATACCTGAGGCGGCGGGGTGAGAAAGCGGCAAGCAACGAAATGAAATTTTGGGTCATACCACCAAAGATGTTGATGAAGATGCTCTTAACCTTGGGATCAGCCAATAGAATCTCAAAGGCCTTCTTGACAGTCTCAGGCGTCGCACCTCTGCCAATCAATTCAGTGGGTGAAGTATCTCGCGCCATCACGGTGATTAGACTTACCCTCCGCAATCGAGGAAGTTCGCCGGGTTCCCACCATGGAGTGCAAGGACATCCATCGTGGCCATAGCCAACCCGGCACCGTTAACGAGGCATCCAATGCTCCCATCAAGTTTGATGAAATTCAAATTGGCCTTCTGAGCTTCGACCTCCGATGGTTCTTCTTGGGAAATATCCCGGAGACCGAATACATCTTCTTGACGGAACTCCGCATTGTCGTCAAAACCAAACTTTGCATCCATACTGAAAAGAACACATGCGGTGTTATAGCGCGAGCAAAACTGAGAGGAAGGAGGGAGGATGTCCTTACCAGAGGACGCGGCCATCCGTGGTTTCCGCCATTGGGTTGATTTCGATTTGGGTAGCATCCTTCTCCTTGAAGATGCGGTAGAGGTTGATGAAGATGTCGGCGGCTTCGTCTTGAGCAGCCTCGCCCTTGAAACCAAGTTTCTTAGCGACTCCGAGAGCGACTTCTTTGCTAAGACCGTTCTCGTAGCTAATTGGGGTGGTGATGATGGCGTCAGGGTCCTTTGCTGCGACCTCTTCAATGTTCATTCCACCCTGGTTGGATGCAACGAGGACAACACCCTGTGTGACGCGGTCGTTGAGGACGGCGACATAGTATTCATGAGTAGGATCCCGTCGCTCGGCAAGCATGACCTAAATTCATGTTAGATCAAGCGGAAGACGGGATGAAGATAAAAATACTAACAGCATTGCAGATACGACCACCAGCGCCGGTCTGCTTGGTGATGAGCTTTGAGCCGATCATCTTGCTCGCAAACTCCTTCGCAGATTCGGGGCTGCATGAGCGCGCCTTAGCTGATGGACAGGGATGTCTGACAGACGGCAAAGGCATACCTGTTGACCATATGTACACCACCCTGGAAACCATTATCAAACTTGCCCTTGCCTCGTCCGCCAGCTAGCACTTGTGCTTTGATAACAAGTTCGTTGTGGCCTGTAAAGTAAGTGTAAGCGCATCCGACGGTGTGGTGTCCGATACGAAACGCGTCGTACCAAAGTTCTTCGCTACCTCATAGGCCTCTTCGGGTGACTTTGCGGGTATACTTTTCGGGGTGGGTATTCCGTACTGGTAAGGATCTTAGCGGGACATCGAGAGGAACGTCAGAGAAAGTAAGCGCACCGAGTTGAGTAGTTTGACCGATTGGTATTCGTGGATAGAGAGGAAACGCCTCTGACCTGCAGACGCAGCCTGCGCGGTGTGTCAGAATGGGTGGCCGTTGCAGAAAAGAAGTAGAGAACCCGAGACAAAGAACCTGCTTTTCTGAGTGAAGCGGAGAACATTTGGGAGGTAGCGAGGGGAAGAAGGAGGAAGGGAGAAGGAGGACTTTGTGCAGAGGTTATAAACAAAAATTCGACTTGCACTTTTCCGGCGCAAGCGACACATCTGACCGTTTACAGGTTTCTGGTTATGTAAGCCATTACGTCAGCGCTGATACTGATCCTTGGCCAATTTTCGGAACGCAGTTGCATCAAGAGCGACGACGACGGTCGACAGCGTTTTTTCTGCGGTGAATCCCCCAGTCTCTTCGCCCACCAATCTTCGTGCTTGGAGGGTAAAGCTCTTGTAGATCCAAAATCCTCACTTTTGAGTTCGGGCATCTTACTTTTTAACTTTTGGGCTGTTCGAAATTTCGTCGAGGGACATCTTTTACAGTACGAGACCTCATGTACATACTCTTCTCTGGAGCAATCAATTTGATATTCCGATGACAAGTTCCGAGCTGGCAGCGCGTACCAGCTGCCTCGCCTTCACCGCATTGCCTGTTCCATAAATTGTTGCATGTCAGTCCGAATCACCAACTCCTTTACCGTTATACGAGCCCCCTCCCAATGACTTTGATCATTTCTAGCTCTCAAGCCGATATGGCGCCTAACTCTACTCTGAACGGCAACTCGGACGCAGACCCTCAAGCGATTCAGCTACTGCATGTCTCCAAGACAGTGTTGAAACAGGCCATCGATCTACTAGACAACCACTTAACTTCAGACGACCAATTGACTGTTCACTCAAAGTATTTGCCAGGTTCAACCATCGGTACTTTTTCCAATCCACTATGGTCGTCCATTTCCTGATCTTCGATTCTGTCATCAAGGGAAACACTTGCGCCATGCACGAGACCACTTTGTCCTTTTGGTCGACTCCGTCGCTGCCACATCTCCTCATATCTTGAACTATGATGTGAGGAGTCGCAACACACCGATGGAATCCAGTATCGTTGCTGCCAAAGAGGCACTCGCAGATACCATCACTGTACTTGAGCAAGCAGTCCCCCACGCTGACTTGGAGCAGCCGATGACATTGAATGCTGTCACCCCTTACTCTCAGACCTTTCAGACCACTTTTGGCAGAGAGGTCAGCTCCGGACCATCCAATTCGTTCAGGATGCATACTCATCGTCTATTAGCTCTGGTTCGCTGCTCTACATTGTGTCCATCATTGGTCCATGGTAGGTCGTTTTCTCAGATCCCTACATTTCTCAGTGATCACATTCGAATTGTCCTCAGGTTCGGGTCATCGCTGGAGAGCTGGTACGCCATCGATCCCTTCATTTCGCGTTACCCAAATGTCTTACTTGTGTCCTAGAACATCACTCTCAGCGAAGACTTTGGGTTCGCGCCATCGACGTTGGTTCACCAAGGAAAGGAGGCACCACTGGGCAAAGCCAAAATCTAGTTCCATAGATCATCTACCCTACTGTACACATCTTGTGCATAAGTAATACCTACGCAGAATCTACGATACACACCACACCTGTAGTAGCAACCTCGCACAAAGCAAGGTCATCATCGGCGTCCAGGACTTCTGTAAGACTGTATGGGCCGCGTGCGAAAGGGTCGTGGCTCCAAATAGCTAATAGGCACAAGCGCCGAGATTAGTCGGAGGTACATACGATCCCTCTCATTGTTACCTCCCCCACCACCCCACCTTCTTCACCATGACCGCGAAAATGACACCCCTAGAGGGGGAAGCCAAGAAACGTGTCGTACGTCTCTCAATCTTATTTTACATTCCCAACTCTGACGAGATTCACCTGGGTTTTCGTGGTTGATGTTTTGTTTCAGTGTTACTTCTACGATTCTGATATCGGGGGATTTCATTATGGTCCTGGGCATCCGTAAATTCCATCCACACCTTGAAGTGTATATGAGAGAGAGGGCTTATGCTGGTGCTTTTTTGCGTTTTGTTAGGATGAAACCCACGCGTATACGGATGTGCCATTCTCTTGTGATGAATTATGGCTTGTATAAGAAGATGGAGATATTTGTGCGTACATTCTCAACCCTTCTATTCCACTAAATGCTGGCATACTGAAATAATGATATGCTGTGTAGAGAGCGAAGCCTGCGACGAAACGAGAGATGACGCAGTTTCATTCCGACGAATACGTTGACTTCCTCAGTCGAATAACGCCAAGTAATATGAACTCGTTCGTCAAGGAACAGCATAAATGTACGTTCCCTATCCTCTACTGTCAGCGTCTGAATCCCAACGCGTTCGATGCAGATAACGTAGGGGATGATTGTCCCGTATTCGATGGTCTATTCGAGTATTGTTCGATATCGGCGGGTGGCTCAATGGGTATGTAACTCGTTTCCTTCGACTTGGTCGTATCATAACGCGTGCGAACATCGTTTTAGAGGGCGCAGCGCGTTTGAGTCGAGATAAATGCGACATCGCGGTGAATTGGGCTGGTGGCCTGCACCATGCCAAGAAAAGCGAGGCTAGTGGTTTCTGCTACGTAAATGGTAACGCCCCTCTTTTGCTTTGTCGTGTTGCCCTCAGTGCTCACGATAACCTTACAGATATTGTTTTGGGAATCCTCGAACTTCTACGGTAAGCCCTAACCTCGCCACTCCTTCCCTCCGATCATTCGCTGAAATCGAAGGATTCATAGGTATCACCAGCGCGTCCTTTATATCGACATTGATGTCCATCATGGAGATGGCGTGGAAGAAGCGTTCTACACAACAGATCGCGTCATGACGGTCAGTTTCCACAAGTACGGTGAATATTTCCCTGGGACTGGGGAAGTACGCGTAAGTCAATTTCCATTTTCAAACCACCTTTGTGATCAACCAATCTAACGATTTGATCTTGACATAGGACCTTGGCGCCGTGAAAGGCAAATACTACGCTCTGAACTTTCCGTTACGAGATGGCATATCCGATGAGAACTACAAAACTGTGTTTGAACCGGTAAGTACCTCTGTAAATTCGGTTGATCTGAAGGAAAAGTTCATGAAAATGCAGGTTATACGTCAAGTCATGGAATCATACGACCCAGCCGCGATCGTTCTCCAATGCGGCACCGACTCATTATCCGGCGATAAACTTGGTTGTTTGAATCTCTCTATGCGAGGTTCGTTATTCACTGTTCCCTTGTACGCAACTTGACTTTTGAATTAACGTGAACTTCTAGGGCATGCCAACTGTGTCAAATTTGTCAAATCCTTCAACAAACCGTTACTTCTTCTAGGAGGTGGTGGTTACACCATGCGAAACGTCAGCCGAGCATGGGCTTTCGAGACGGGACTGGCTGC
Organism: Pleurotus salmoneostramineus; assembly: GCA_002583695.1. Taxonomy (NCBI): domain Eukaryota; kingdom Fungi; phylum Basidiomycota; class Agaricomycetes; order Agaricales; family Pleurotaceae; genus Pleurotus; species Pleurotus salmoneostramineus. The sequence continues at coordinate 113,819 of BEWF01000214.1, forward strand.
TGGTGTTGAGCTCGCGCCAGGTAAGTCAGTCTTCCAACGACACTTTCTACACTTGCCAACGAGTTGCCAGAAATACCGATGAACGAATATTACGAATACTTTGGTCCTGATTATGAACTCGATGTCAAGTCATCAAATACAGACGACCTGAATACACGGTCATATCTTGATCGTGTCAAACGGATCGTGTTCGAGAACCTCAGGCATATCGGTGGACCACCAAGTGTGCAGATGTCCGGTCAGTCTCTTTGGTCATACCTTAGTCGCACGTCACTGAGACTGTCCGCCAGATATTCCATCACACCCTATTGACAGCGTCATGGACGACCCAAACGAAGACGAGGAGCTCATACCCCCTGATGAGCGCCGCCCCCAGAGACTACTGGATTCACGGAGACAAGCCGATGGCGAACTTTCTGACTCAGATGACGAGGGAGAGGGTGGTCGTCGGGATCACGCCAGCCACCGCGAGCGGGAAAACGGTTCGAACGGCAAGGACACCACACCTGGCCGCAAGTACGGTGTCCTTACTGGTATAATGGCTTCTGCGCAAACGGGTGCAACCCACGGCGCCGGACCGAGTAGTCAGAAATCCGCGGCTCGTATCATTTCGTCGGGTGCCCATGAGATGGATGTGGATTCACCGCCTCCAGCAGAGAAAGAGACGTAGTTCTATGTACGGAGCATGTAGGAGTGGTGGCGCGTAGAGTATATATTATTATTTTGGGAACGTTACATGGCAGCTGGTTCGGCGTCGGTTTTGTTCAGACGGTCTCTACGTCCAAAGCTAGGTTCGCAATTTTGATTTGTAGGATGTTTGATGTGAGCTCGGTACAGTGAGGGATGCGCAGATTTTTGAGGGATAGGATCTATAGGTAAAGCTTGGAGCAAGACAGTTTCATTGATTCTCACTGCAAGGAAAGAAGCTGGAAGCGAAACGAAGGCCCTCTCATATCATTTTGGGAATATTACATTGCGGCCAGTTCGGCCTCGGTTTTGTTCAGACGATCGATCTCTACATCCAAAGCCATGTTCGCCATCTCGATTTGTAGGATGCTTGATATGAGCTCCGTCCACCGTGATTCGAGGGAGGTCAGTTGAGCACCGACACGCGTCTGGAGAGGCATGAGTCAAGGTTCAAAGATGGGTTTGAACGTCCGTACCTGTTCGTTCTTTCGCTCTCTGTTGAGATCCACGGTCAGTTGCTTCAAATCTTCGAGCGTCTTCTCTATAAATTTGGCATCGGCTTCCAAGAGGTAATTATGAATCCTCCAGGCGTTGGAACCGTATGTTTGTAGTAATGTCGCGTTCGTTTGCCTTGAACCGACATTAATTTCGTTTCTCCAGCAAAACAGAGCATGAATTACCTCAGGAGTTGGTGTTCCAGCTGTGCTTGCGCATTCTTGATAGCAGCCTGCCATTCCTCGTCGGTACCTGGTACAGAACTAGGACCTGGTAGCTGATACCTAATTTGGTCGATTTGAGGGAATGGTTGGTGTGATTCGACGCGCTGAAGTTCAGCTTGTAGTAGGGGATTTTTCTACATGTCATGCCTGGTCATTTATCATCCAGATGGTGAAGGGGAGGACAAGCACCTGCACGTACCGCGAAGAGAGTGTATGGAGGAGGCACTCGAGGATGAAGCGTTGCAGGGGGCTTTCCAGCTCGCGCCAATTCCTTCTCAACCTTTTTCGCTAGCTCTGGGTTCGTTTCCAGTTCATTATCGTAGTATGGGAGGGAGTCGAGCAACCCTGTTGGCGGAGGCTGGTATTCTGAGGTCATGGTTTTAGCGAGGGGATTGAAGGTAGCGGAGTTTGAACGAACTCTGTCTTTACAACGATGATGCAGCGCTCCCTAGCACGGGCTCTGGCTGGCTCAAGGCTAGTAACTCGTCGATATCGCACAATACACTCCTCGGCCATCACGAAAGGTGCGTAGGATGCTTGCTCGCTGTCGCCCACGTCGTCGGCGTTTGCTGACCCCAACCCCGATGCAGCGTCTGTCTCCCCCTTCATCGAACCAACTTCACCGAACCTTGCTCTGGACAAACATGCTCAGGCGACCGAATCTCTACATACATACGGCTCATATCTCACTCAGTGTCTACCCAAGTTCATTCAGCAATTCTCCGTGCTCAAGGACGAGCTCACACTCTACATTGCTCCTTCCGCGGTTGTTCCCGTGTTAACGTTCCTCCGCGACCACTCGCAATGCCAATTCAAGTCGGTCGTCGATATTAGCGGTGTTGATTTCCCGGAGCGCGAAAAACGTTTTGAGGTTGTATACCACTTGCTCAGCGTCAAGCATGCCGGAAGAATCAGGGTAAAGACCTACGCAGGCGAAGCGGACGCCGTGCCCAGTGCTACTGGTATCTTCAACGGTGCAAATTGGTGCGTTCTTATTTATCTTTTCTTTGTCCCTCCCCCTGACAAAGTGCGCGAAGGTATGAGAGGGAGGCTTGGGATCTTTACGGCATATTCTTCACTGACCACCCCGATCTGTGCGTCACTATCTCTGTTATCTTCTTGTTCATGAAGTTGACTTGTACGAAGCCGCCGGATCCTCACAGACTATGGTACAACATCACCAGCATCCCTTTCTATAATTTGCTAATGCTCTTTTATAGGATTTGAAGGTCACCCGCTTCGCAAGGATTTCCCCTTGACCGTATGTCCGCTTCCTGTCTTTGATATACATTCCGTATAACTCAGCCCTTAGGGATACACCGAACTCCGATACGACGAGGAAAACAAGCGCGTGGTTTATGAGCCTTTGCAACTCACGCAAGCCTTCCGGTACGACAACTCACTCTGTTACTGCGATTTTTGCTGAGTTCTCTATAGCAACTTCGAGTCTCTTTCGCCTTGGGAGCAAGTTGGTGACGGTACCGTTCCCCCTCGGCCAGCCGAGCTCAAGCATCTCCCTCCACCAAAGCCCGAAGAACCCAAGAAGTAGATAATAGATTTCGTGCTTTCTTGCTGATTATGAAAATCCACGTTGTATTGTACACAAGGAGTCCTATCTCTGCGTATGATACATGCTAACCTAAAGCGTGAAACTGAAGAAAACGGGCGTTCTGGTTATGAGATTATGATTCTGATGAAGCGCCAGCGGCCGACTCTGAACCTTGCGCCTCCGGTGCTTGAGGTTGTTTCCCTTTGGCCCAGCCCATCCGTGTCACTAGATAGTCCTGACCAACAACCTCAATTCCAACTCGCAATGCCTCCGCAACAATATCTTCTACCCAATCATACTGATCCCATAAGTCCAACCAGTGCCCTGGAATGACTTGAGTAACGGTGGTGTGGACAAGTTGATGTCCCGGATCGCAAAGGTGGAGCATGAATTGCAATTGACTGGGAGCTTCCGCCGATGAGGCGGCGCCAGTATCAGGATTCGTGGGAGGTAATGTGGCAAGAGTTGAGGTAAATGGTTGAACTCGGAGATATATGTGAGAGTAGGAAACTAGCGCTTGGGTTGCTGTAGCTTTCGATTCTGTGGGCTTGTCGGCGTTAGCTTTGATGAGCTCATCCAGGTTAGCCTTAAGCGCAAATTAGGTGAGAACGACGGGTGCAGATATGCGGCTAAGAAAACTGACCTGAGCCAGCTTAAGTGCGGCATCGTAGCCATCGACAGCGTTCAGGTCTCGGGCATCTTCACCGCTGGATTTGGGACGTGATTCATTGCCACGATTGACGATGAGATCGCCTCCTTCAACTTGTTCCATGACCTAGTCAAAACCTTCGTTACATGAGACTGGGATATGGTGGTAAGAGCAACTCACTCTACTGAGAGAACGATAAACAAGAGTCTCGATACCATCGTAGCCTCGCATATCGTGGCTCAGCCAGACTTGAAGAACTTCGTGTTCTGATATAGGAGGTGCCACAACGTTCAATATATCGGTCAGTGTAGACAGGCCGAGTTGCCTGAAATCCTTGCCTTCCAGTTGGTCAATAACGGGAACACGGGGAAGAACAAAGGTACACACCGAGTTTATCTAACTGGGCCGTTTTGGCATATTCGACCATACCCTCACTCCACTTCCGTGCTTGTTCATTGTTAGGGAGATTCTTGACTTGCTCGTCAACTACAGTCTTAGCTTGTTGAATAGCAGCTGAAGCGGTGTTCCAAACGCTTCCCCAGCCCCATCCACCCTTTGCAGGTTGCGCAGGTGCTGAATCAGGAATCTTGGGGCTATCAACCGCTGGGGTCACCGGTATTGCTGCTGAGGGGGGTCCAGGGATTGCCGGAGACGAGGAGCCAACGCGAACACGCTCAGCGGCCTTCCTCAAGGATGGCGTACCCGCACGCGAGCTCGGCCGTTCAGTGAGACTTATTCCAGGAGCCCGGGGTGTTGGTTCAGCAGATTTCTGGGTGATCTCATCCAGAAAAGCGAGGACTTCTGCTTCGCCGCCTGGCTTGTCGTGCGACCTGGAAGTAGCGATGTTCGTGACGGAGGCTGATGGGCTGGCCTCTGATCCAGATGGCGCTTCGACTGGGGTGAATGAGTCAAGATCGTCGAGGAATTGGAGGGCTTCTTCTTGCTTGGACTTTGACATGGCTAAAGTTGAGGAGAACCTAGTTCTCACGTGTCAGGATATCTCACATTGATTGGGCGCCTACCGTTAATCGCGTCCAGCCTCCCGCAACTTGGCCACAACCGCGTCCACGACCATGGGTAGGAAGAAACAAGAGAAGGAAAAACAAGAAGAGCCAGAGGTTTTCCACGTCGGTGCGTTTCTGTGGACATGCAGTGGCTCCTCGCGTTCATTCAATGGACAATCAGAGGTCATCACGGCAGCACGCGTCGCAGATGACTTTTCTTGGGTGAGCTTCACGTTCCCTCTCCCCCAATTGTGGTGCTAAAGTATTCATACTACAGGAATATCGCGTTAAGGTGCTCCCGTGTGCCCACCATATCCCATTTCTCGTCATTGAGTCTCTTTACAGTGGGCTGGCTACGACTCCGATGCTGACAGGTGCTCGATGGACGCTTCAATCCCTCAACTAATTGTACTCATTGCCTCGTCCCAGTTGGGAGCCCTCAGAAAATGTCGCTGGCTGCGATACTCTGTTGAAACGATTCTGGATACACATTGGTGTTGACGATCAAGACTATCCCGCTGGCCACATTTGCGAAGCTGACGCGAGTTTTATCAGTTGAGTCTACGAAACCTTACATCTGCTCCGTCAAGGTGATAGATCATATTCCCACATAGAAAAGGAGAGAAAGCAATTTGCTCGGAATTTCCCCAAAGTGCTCAAATTGGAACGGGAACGAGCGAAGGCTGAGAAATCGAATGCAGCTTCAGCCGTATGCTGTCTATGTGCTACTATCGCTGAGCTAGCGCAGACTGATTGCTCTATCCCAGTCATCAACATCAACTTCCTCAACGACCACGAGGAAACGCAAACGCGGACGAAAACCCACTGTTAGTGCACATCGAATAATACGACGTCCAAGCTCATCACCTCACTAGACAGTTGTTCCGGAACCTACGAATGACAACGACGTATGTACCTTGAACACATCTCCTCGTCTTTTCTGAGCTATATCCCAGGATACTTCCACCGATGAACCTCTCTCCAAGAGGCTCAGGTCGAGATCGAGAACGAAGTCGCCTTCAGCTTCTCCCCCTGTACCAGAATATAAGGTTCTCGTTCCTTTGATTGTCTACCACGGAAGATTGTTGACGCCTTTTCTCATCATCATAGGGCAAAGGCAAGCAACGGGCAATTATAGCAACCCCTCCTCCGCCACCTGTCGAAAGCAACGAAAGTTACGACCTGACTGGCCTCTTCTCTCCCGCAAGCTCTCCCAGCCATCATCAGTCCGAATTCCATACATCTCCTCCCGCCCCGCCTGTCCAGCCTGTCGTAACTGTATCTGAGGCCGAGGCTTTACACACTAATAAAACCAAACCCAGCTCCCCCATACTCTCAGATACACCCTTCCCAATTCCCGCTGAACAGAGACGATGGGGAATCACAAAGCCAGCCCAAACCTCAACTACGGCTGGTAGCACCATGACAACGAAACAACGTCTAGCTCAATCTGCGTTAGAAATTCAGCGAGCCATGAAGCCAGCCAAGGTCAAGGTCAAGTTCAAGAAACTTAGTGAGACGAACCCAGACCTCGCACCCTCAAAGTCGATGGCGCCGCCCGCGTCTTCGATTGCACCTCCTGCGCCTCCACCCCCTCCGTCCGTACCTCCTTTGCCTCGACGTGGTGATTTCATGCAATCCAAACCCCCTGGCATATCACCAACGATTCCCAGTGACCCCCGTCGCTCTATTCCTCGTGAACCTCCGGTCAACGTTGCTCCGATTGTAGCACAACCTGTCCTTCCCCAGGTTCAGTCATGGGACACCGCACCTCACGAAGACGAGCCTCCTGCTGCCGTTCCTGATGGACTGCCAACTGAAGACGACTTTCATATGGAAGACTAGTAAGCGTTTGTTGAGGCTCGTCGTTGAGTAGACCTCTGACCCTAGCGCAGCATGGCCGATGCGATGTTGGAAAGTCCCATTGAATCTGCTCCTCCCGCGCAACCAGACGAAACGGATCAGTTTTTGAATAGCATCATGCCTCCGGAGTGAGTGGTCCGACTTGTCCACTGAATCTTTGGTTGAACATATGGTGTATAGACTTGCTGCACCGATGCCTGAATCAATCACCACGAGGTACTTCTGGTTCTCCATGGCTTTCGAGCCCCCACTGATGCCTGACTCAGACCCCCACTAATAGAAGCGAGTGAACCACCAGAAGAAGTTCACCTGCCCGCGGCGACCATTCTCAGAAACAAACTGCCCGCACTTCCGAAGTCAGTTTTAACCTCTTCCTCTCATGCACTTCACCGAACCCACTTACAGGATTGAGAAGAAATACTCATGGCACGGACCTCTAATGTCGAAGCAAGGAGATGAGCTTGATCATATCTGCAACGTTACCATCGACGACCTTTCGCCACCTATCGCGGGTTGTCTGCTGATGGAAGTCTTCTTGAAAACGATGGATTCTCTTGTCTGTGAAGGTCTTTATGATCAAGCAGACGTACAGCAAGTGCTGCTCGCCTGCAAACCACAAACGGATCAATTTGCCCGGCTCGTCTCATCCCAAGACGCCCCCGACCTAGCAGCTTTGGCTACCACGCTGAACAAGCGCAATCAGGTCTGTGCCCCTGTTCAATTGAACGTTTGATTGTTAACCTTTCCCCACAGGCGATGGTAGTTTCCCTGCATCTAGACAAGAAAGTGGTTGCCTTTCTGATCGTCTTGCCCACGGGAGTAAAGCATATTGTTCGCCGACTTAGTGTCCCAACGACATACCTACAAAATGCCAAGACGCTGACTGTTGCTCTCGTCGCGATGAGTATTCCAAATCACGCGCAGCTTCAATGGCGGAAACCTCTTGAGGATTCACTTTACACTCCCCCAGTGGATGTTACACGGTTTCGCCATGGTAGTAAGCTCCATACTGCGCTGCAAATACTTCAATTCCCGCAGCACATCTATGACTTTATGAAACAAGGTGACAGAAGACCGTATTGTGTATGGTGGGAAGGAGGAGATGGGAGCGGGCGGCGGGGACGGGAAACAGAGGCTTTGTATACTATACTCGAACACTGCGGCGGAAAGGACGTTGGGCTGAAAGCTGATGTCCGTGTCGTTTTTGCTCATATCGCTTCCATCAACACTCTTCATCGATTGCCTGGTTTTTTGGAGCGCAGGACCAAGCGTCCAGAAATCAATTTTTACACCTATGGGACTCATCACAGGGTATCCCCGACTTTATGGGGTGTTCGTCCGGTCTATCCTGTAGGTGAGTTGCCAGTGTAGAGAATCGAAGCTGGGGTATAGCTGATGTGTCTGGTTTGAAGGCGGGATAGTGACGTTCACGCCCAGCGCGCTGCTTGCCGATCCCGAGCATCTGCGCCGTCGAATCGCTCAAATAGCACAACATGAACTGTGGGCGTGCTACGTGCTACCCTCTGTCATCGGCTTGGCTTCAAAGTTATCAGCACAGGACAAAGATCCTCTAACCCTCCTTGCAAAGTAAGCAGTAATCATGTCTTCCTGACCACCCCCGTCGGCTCATCTTCTTGACAGTGGCGAACTTTTCACCACCTTTCTGCTCAAGATGATTGAAGAAGGCCAACTTGCCATGATGAGCTGTCCCCCGCTTGAGCCTCACCTTGCTAGCGAACACGCTCCTAAGTGGTTCGAGGAGAATCAAGCCCAGCTGGAGTATGGTCCGGAAGAATACTTGCACCAAGCGATGAACGCTTTTCATACGCAGTATGCCAATAGACCTGAACGAGAATGGCTCAAGATAGCAGAAAGCACCATACGAAACGACCTTCGCAAGATGGAAATGCAGCCATGCATCATGTCTGAATACCGACGTTTTGTGGTGATCCAAGGACCACAAGAAGGCCTTGCACCAAACGATGGGGTGAGTGGTCCTTCCTTGTGCGATTTGCTCCCCTCTAAGTCGTAACGCCGCTAGTTTGAGTGGGTCACTGTAGAAAACTTTGACTTTCGAGATAACTCGTTCGACAAGGGCGACCTCAACCTTCCAATTGACGAGTGGACGTATTATCCATTCTGACTTGTGTTGATCTAATCTGATATGCCTTGTATTACTTACCGGTTTGAAATTGACCCGATTTGCCCATGTGATTCTGATTTCCCCGCTCGTGGTTTGCGCCGCGTCCATTGGCACGAGAGTACATAATTGGCCGGCTGTCGTCCAGTTCCATCGTCCCCGCCCACCCCGCTCAACTTTCACTGTGACTTGAACTTTGTGTGGACATGCCTTCTCTCATCCACGACATCGTCACCAACCCGGCTTACCACGACTACCTCGCCATCCTCAAAGGTGCTCGCAATGGCTTCGTCTACGGTGTCAAAGTTCGCTTTCCTCATGCGCTTATAATGGCTATCCTCTTCGGTCGTGGCAGGTATGTTACATCTTCCTCGCCAATAAACATGTACGCTTGAAACAACAACTGACATCAACCGACGAAATATAGCTGGGATGCTCGGCTACGCGCTATCTTCCGCGCTACGAAACAACATGCCTTCAACCTCGCCAAATTCGTCTCCATCTACAAGACTTTCCTGCTCATTCAGAAGAAAGTCAACGGCGGGAAACCACGGAGCGCCGATACCTTCATCGCCGGGTTGCTCGGTGGATACCTCGTCTTTGGAGATAGGACCGCCGTCAACGAACAGGTGCGTTTACCATCATCATGATAATAATAACAGCACAACTAATTGAAACGGAAACGAACTATCGCTATTCATTTTATAGATTGTATTGTACGTCGTATCAAGGGTGATTGCGTCGTTCATCCCTCGAGCCGGCTCGCCCTACTCGAAAGCCGCTACGCCCTCCAACGTCGTCAAACCCCTACCGCCTGATTCCCGCTACTTCACTGTGTTTGCCGCAGTCTCATGGGGCGCTGTCATGTGGTTATTCAACCACCGCGGTGAATCCATCCAACCGGGCATGTTCAACTCGATGCAATACCTCTACAGGGACTCCGAGGTGTGGAAGGACTTGCGTACTCTCCTCTGGCATAATACGTGATGCGTGGACGGTTGGAATTGCTATATCTATATTCGCGTAATATATAGAGTATAGATAGATAGGCAAAGGTATGCACGACCCTTTCTCTTCCCTCCTCCCCTCTCGCTGTGTGTTGTGGTGTTGCTGTGTCTCATTGTATTAACGGGTTGTGTTCTTCTAGTTGTATACACTTGACTACCCTCCTGCATTTGTACTGTGTCATTTGCATTGTCCCATTATATTCATGTCGTCATCAGTCCGTTCCTCTCGCGTGAGTGAATATATATTGAAACTCACCGCAAGCATTTCTACGGCCGCGGTGCATGCTTTACAACACAGGTCGCAATTCTCGAACGAACTGATCGTACTCGCCATCTCACCCGCGACGTCGGTATCTACAAAGATCAACCGTAACCGTAACCAAAGCCGACAACCTCGAACCCGAGAGTCGGAAGGGGGGGGGGTAACACACTCACCTGTCTCGATCCTCCCCACCAACTTCCTCCTCGTCCTATCCCAGAGCGCTCTCGCCTCCTCATGATGTGAAAGACACAACCCATAATTAAACGGAAACATCTCCTCCTCCAACAAAATCCTCCTCAACGCTCTAACCCTCTCATCCTGCAACCTCAACACCCGATGATGCGCCTCCACACTCGGGATGCACTGTACCACCCTCTCGAGGCTGTACGATGCCAGCGGTGCGATGAAGCGGCTACTCTTCATTGCTATGCGCGTGAGCCCGTGTCGCCATGCGTAGCCGTACACCTCCATTGGGTGGATCGGCGCATGTGCGAGGAGGTGCGAGTGGAGAGAGGTGGTTAGGTCCTCGGAGAGGATATATTTGTCGGCTAGGCGGAGGAGGGAGGGGAGGAGCGGCCAGGGGATGATGGTTTCCGGGATGTAGGACCGGGTTTTGATTTGGCTGAGTCCGAGGAGGATTGTGGTTGTGTCTGTTGTGTGGGAGTTGCTTGGGGCGGTTGATTGAGTGTGGGAGAGGGGTTGGGTGTGTGAGTGAGAGTGGGTGTCGGTGGGAGGCGTATCGCCATCGGCGGTATCGGTTGCGCTGGTGGTTCTCGGGGCACCGGTATGAGCATGAGCCTGGAGTGTTTCTGGAAGTTTCGTAGGTGGTTGGGGTGGTGAATGGAGGAGGTTCAACAGGATATGCAGTGTATCCGCACTCTCGTCGATTCCAAGCTCTTCCCCTTCGGTATCTTTCCCTTGCTCAACTACTGTTGTTGTCGTCGTTGCTGTCGCCGTCGTCGTTGACGCTGATGTAGACGGCGCGCAACATTCAAACATATCATCTATAAATAGAAACCATTATGTGAAGACGTAAATGTAAATAGAAAATGCGGATAATTGAGTACTTTTACCACATACGTATTAAGGAGGGGATCAAATTTAAACTCACTGAACACCTGGCTAGCTCGTAACACCTCCCGACGTACGCGAAAGCGTTCACCATCGGGTATGGAGTAGATCGTGAAATCCGGATCGGCGCATTGGAATTTATTCGAGTTGAACATCACGATTCACCAAGTACTAGTGCTCAGTGTTAGGACTGTTGCGTTGTTGTTTTACCACTGACGTGCTGTAGGTGCTACGTTGGATGTGTTGGTTGCGTTAAATGACTGTTGGAAGTTGTGGGTTTTGTAATGTATTAGTTGTGGGGGTGATTGGTTGCGGGGGCGTAGAGGGGGCGTTCGAGAGTCGAGACTCTTCCCCTCAAGTTCTAATAGTAATAGTAATAACGATCTATGATGCGCACTGCGCACTGCGTAGTTATACTTATGTGTTGATGACGACGACGGATGATGCAGATGGATGATGAGCAGTTCGTAGGCAAGGTCATGTACATGTCATGTCGTGTCGCGATCGGTGTAACCACGTTGACAAACGACAAATGACAATGAGAAATGAGAAATGAGAAATGAGAAATGATGATGACTGCAATGAGACTTGGATGAGACGATGCATGTACAATATAATCTATATATACAGAGAAAAAACGGATCCGGAGGTGTACGCCGCTAGTAGGTTGGACTGGTTGTACTGGTTGTACTGGTTGGGTGTTGGGTGTTGGGGCGTTAACTGTTGGATGTTGAATGTTGGACATTGGACGTTGGACGTTGATGTGTACGTGGTGGTTGAACACGATCGAAGGAGTTATGAGGACGTCTGAACGCCTGACCATTAGAACGTTGATATCTGCGAGATCGAGAGGAACGTTTGGGACGCCTGGAGTCTGAAATCTGAGAGACGAAGTAACGCATCCATATACCATGCACCAAGTACCATCCGTCATCGTCATCATTGGTGATGAAAGACAAGTGAAAGAAACCGCAAGAAAAATAGCAAGAAGAGGAACGAACCATAAGAGAGACTCGAGACTCAAGTACTCAAGACTCGAGAGAATGAGAATTTAGAGGAGGAAAGAAGAAGAGGAGAAGAAAACGTTTGCCCATGACATATATGTAGTGTTACATTACATATGTGTGTTGTTGTCTGAAAATTGAAAAGTTTCAAGAAAGCAGAAAAAACCGTGGTGGGGAGAAGAGAAGTTTCAAGAAAGGATAAACCGTGGATTCATTGGGTTGTAAGAAACAAAGGTGAAGTGGAAAGGTGAAGGTAGGTAAAGGGAGGGAAGTAAAAGGGAAGACATGGGACTCCGTTTTTGAATGATGTACAAGGATGGAAAGTAATCGTCTTTCCACGACAAGAAAAGAAGTGAGGAAAGGAAGGAAAGAAGAGTGAGGAGGGGGTAGGGTGTGGAGGGTAAGACGGTGAAGGATAAAGGTGCAAGAAGAAGGGGGGAAGGCGGAAGGTGAAGTAGGTAGCGGGGAAGGGAGGGGGGGAAGTGGAAAAGTGGGGGAGGGGTGTAGAAAAGAAGAAAGAAAAGAAAAGAGAAAAATGGTCGCAATGGTATCATCAGATTGAGGTAAAAACGCAGTGGCACTTCTAAACAGCCTTGAGGAAAAACCCATAGAGAAACGCCTCTTGTGTGGAAAATGGTTTCGTTCCGTTTCGTTCGTTCTTCGTTCTTCAATGTTCGTTTCCTGAAATCCTAATCCCATAAGAAACCACACACCACACCACCACACGCTCGCCCGCTACATGATCGTACACTTGATCTTCTTCGGCCCCTTCTCCTCCTTCTGCTTAACCTGGCCCCCCACCCCCGATTCTATATTTCGTGTCTGTCGTAACGCCCTCACCAAATTCGTAAACAACCTCTCCACATTCTGCGCCGTCTTCGCCGACGTCTCAATAAACTCACACCCAAACTGTTTCGCCAGCGCCGCACCCTCTTCCTTGGACACCTCGCGTTCGTAGGTTTTGTCGCATTTGTTGCCGACGAGCATGAAGATGGGGTCGCCGCGTTTGACGCGGCGCATGGATTGGCGGAATATTTCGAGGCGTTCGAAGGTTTGGCGGGAGGCGATGGAGTAGACGAGGATGAAGCCTTGGCCTTCGCTGTGTGGATGTGTGAGATGGTGATGAGATTGATGAGATTGAGATGGGGGGATGGGAAGGGAGGAAGGGGGAGGTAGATCCGGATATGGTAGGTAGAAAGGGGAATAGTTACTCACCGTACCCATTGATCACGCAGTGTGGCATATTCCTCTAGATAAAAAAAGGGGGGAGATTGTGAGGCGATGATGTGTGGGTTGTGCGCTGAGGCTGGTAACGGGGAAATGATAGTTACCCTGTCCTGCTGTATCGATGACTTCGACAAAGCACATGCGGTTATCGACGACAAGCTGTTTTCTATAGGCATCCTCTATTGTTGGGTCGTATGTCTGATGAGTCAGAAGGAAAGGGATGAGAATGAGAATGGATTTGGGGAGAGATTTGGAGGAGAATCGGACCTCTGATTGAGGGAGAGTGAGTTGGGAAGTGGGAAGAGCAGAGGGGAAGAGGGAGGCTCACCGACGAAACAGTTGAGAGTGAACTTTTTTGGAGCGAAAGAGAGTGAGCGATTTGTGTGTGGGGAGAGAGAGAGGAGAGAGGCAAGTACCTGGACAGCCAAAGCGGTCTTTCCAACGCCACCGTCACCCAGAACGGCTACTCTCCAGTTATCCATGTTCTTTGGGTGGAAGCGAGGCAAGGATGGGAGAGAGAAGGAGAGAGAGAGGAAGGATGAGAGAGGCTGAGAGAGATGAAGATTGTTGTTTTGGGTGAATTTGACGGTCGTGCGATTCGTTGCAAGGTCGTGAAGGAAAAGGCTTATACAAGAGAGAGAGAGAGAGAGAACAGACAGACAGACAGAAAGCGAGACGGAGACTTGGCAGAGAGGAACAGAGACAGAAACAGAATCCGCGACCACGACACAGACGCACTCTCCTGCCTTTTCAGGCCTTTTCTTTCCACGCTCACAGAAAAATAATAATAACGAATAAACGGCGGTGCAGTGGGTATCTAAGCTACAACAAGACCTCTAAAAGAACACAATCCAAATAATATTGATGATAATTCTTCCTCTCTCTCGCTCTCGCCGGGTGGCTTAGTCTTGTCTGCTGAATTCAGCTTGTGTGAGGTCGAGGACAAATGTCCCGATGTGGTTCTTTGGGGGCTGGATGAGTTTGACTGCTTTGGTGGAGCCCGGCGTGACTGCGGTCGAGATGGACGGGAATGGTCGCAGCGCCCGCGACGACGGGAACGCTGGCCGCCGCGTGTTTGAGAGCGGGCTGGTGGGCGACCGTGGTGACGCTGTGTGACTGTCGGCAAGCGGCGATGACACAAGAGGACGCGACATCGTAAGCGTGGCTGTTGTTGCAATTAGTTCACGTTGCCTGTACGGCGGGAGAGAGAGAGGACTCACTCATTTTTAGTTGTGTGTTGAGAGAGAGAGAGTTGGCGGGTTGAAAGGAGCGTTGGGGGTCGCGTTGAAGCGAGGAATTATATACAGAAAATGTTGGGGGACGAAAAAGAACAGTTGGGGTTCGGCATCCCGTTCAAAAATGGAAAATGTCACCCCTTCCCTTCCCCACGCTCCCTTGTCCTGTCCATCCTCAGACCACGTCTCACTCCCGTCAAACTCCGAACCGAACCCTTCCCTCTCCCCTTCCGTCCCCAACTCTTCCAATCTCGTCATCCCTAACCCTCCTCGGTCCGACGCATACCTCAGGGTCACACGCCTGCTTAAATTCACTCCACCATTCAAAGATGTCTCGCTCATGACCACTAGGCTTGTTCTATAAGACATTCCATTACGATATACACATCGCCAAGCACCATTATTTAAATTACATTTCTATATCAAATGCCCCCTGCAACAACAATAACTGTGCAAGGTCACCAGAGAGGTCAGGAGCGCAATCCGGCCACGGTCGATAAAATCTATATCTATCTCCATGTCCATCCTCCAAGTTCCTCCCTCTCTTCCTACTAAATGTACACGTCCATAGACCCTTCCTTCAACGCAACGCGGGGGCCGGACAAAATACATACAATGGCTTCAAGAATCGGGAATAAGAAACAGATTGCGAACGTGAACATGAACGGAGTGGGCGGTGGGTACGTGAGCGTGAGTGTGAGTGTGAGTTACGAACGCGAATGCGAATATGAGTGGGTGAATGCGGATGCGAATGCGGGTGAGTGGGTGGAGTGGGTTGGTGGGAGCGAGGTGAGTGGGGTGAGAAGCGTATGAATATGAACATGGACATGGGTAATGGGTATGGGGTGTCAACGCGAGTGAACCACTCCGAACATCCCGTTTCGGAGGGTTTATAAGAAAACACCGCTAACCCGCTAACCCGCGATTTGGTGATAGGTGATAACTAACACCGCAGATAGATAGGCCTTATCAGAAATCGCCTGGGTTTGGCGTCGACGTGCGTGGTGCGTGGTGCGTATATGTGGAAGTGGGAGGGAGGATGAGAGATGATGATGATGTGTGGGGAGATGGGAGGGATGGGTGATGAAAGAGAAGGAAGGAAGAGAAGGATGTGGTGGTACGATGCGATGGTACAAGGGCTCGAGAGACACCTTTATGCGTATCATGTCTTGGCTGCCCCGGAACGGATACCGGAGACCGGAATGTCAGGCCATTAGGTTACACAAATGTAGCCCCGTTTCGTCCATCACTGTACGTCCACGAGCAGATTCCGCTCAAGGATGTATTTGCCTTCCTTATACTTCTGCGTCGGCTCGTATGCTCGGTCCTACAATCACCAACATCACCAACATAAAAACACAATAGTAGGAATGGATGGGGATGGGATGGAGGGGGAAGGAGGGGAGTACTTACGTATTTCCAGCCGAGCGTCGTTCCGCATTTCACGCAGTAGATATCCCGGACGGTGTGATTCCCCGTTGTCATGGGTCTGTCGCAGGGCTCGCCTTCTTCGACGTTGACGCTGTAAACATAAGAACATGGACAAATCAACAAAACTCGAAGGGGAGGATGAAAGGGAATGGAATGGGAATGAAGGGAAGTGTGTACTTACACACCATCAAACAAGTACGCCCGTCCATGCTGTCCGTTAAACGCCTACAATCAAACAAACCACATCAGCATCGGTACCAATTCCGACTCTGACCACCGCGCCGCAATGGACGTCCATTGGAGGGAGAAAGAGAAAGAGGCAAGAGACGTACTCGGGATATCATAGAATGGATAGTAGCAAGGTGAGTCTTGCACGTCGAACATCCGTAGATACGTTCGCCGGTGAGGTAGCGTCGGTATGTCATGCCCATTGTTTCTGCTTCTGCTTATGATAATGTAGGGATGTAGGGAGATTGATTTGAGGTACGACTTCGGGGTCTATGAGATGAGATTGAGGCTTTGTTAAGTGTTAAGGGGAGACGATGGAGTTAGAGGGTTAAACGTTGGATGGTTAGAGGGTAGTGACGTTTAATTGAGGTTGGAGGGTTAGAGGGTTAGTGACGTTGTGGTTGGTGGTTGGGGTCACAACGCAAGGGAGGCTTAGGGAAGGGGGATGAGGGAAACGAGATGACGGTGGAAGGGGTGGATGTGTCTTATATAGAGTAAAACCTGGCCTTGTCGTGTGAAGGGGAGAGGGGTTCAGATAAGTCAACGACCGGGAAATTACAATTTACGATTACTTTTGCATATAAAATGAATTATTTTATGGATTTACATTTGTTATTACGCCCATGTAATTATTGGCTTTTCACGCCGGCCGGTCATAGGTACCTTCTCCTGCGCAGGCTGAGATACGCAAATGGATATAATCATCTGTCTCTGCTCTCCTGCTCTCCTGCTCTGGATCTACTTAGCTTGTTGCCTGGAATGTGACTAGCTTCACGGATCTGTTCATAGAGGGATTGAGTAGTCACTTGGACGTTTTGAGAAACTATATCACTGTATCCTCGACGCCAAGCCAAAGAACACCTTGCTGCAGAGCAGCTTCCATCAAAGCTCACGTCGTGTGCACTGTATGTAAGTATAAGGTCCAAGGGTATCTCGGAGTGCGCAGGAATCGAGGGAGATAACCTTTAGCTATGGGTCGCCTGTAAATACTAAACCGTGGAACGAGCTTAGAAGAGGTTAGAAGAGTGTTTTCCTGCGATCTATGTCCGCCAACGCATCCCATCCGCTAGTCGACGGCCTTCCATAATTTCTCCGTCAACCAGCCTACGTTTACTCGGTTGTCGTACAATGAGAATTTAAAATTTTCTATCGCGCCATTACTCTGCTTATCTTCGGGTACTCACTTGGTTATACTGGGTAATAGTTGATGGAAATCGATCGAGCCTGCGTTATCGGACTGGTAGTCTGGTACTCGAAGCATCTCTGTTTGGTAACCGACGATCTATAGACTGGATATGGGATTTCGTTGACATTTGACATGAAGGCGACATGAAGGATACGGTTATGGTTATGGTTATGGTTGGCTGGGCGCGGTTATTATCTCGCCCAGGCTCTCCTTGGACTCTCACTGCTCAGTGGATCCTCTGTTATGATAAATACCCTCATAGAAGATCAAGAGTAGCTTAGAGTACTACCGTAGTATGTAGTATCATTGTATCATTATTGATATCATCGAGATAAATATGATATTATCAGAAGTACCTAAGAAGTACGAACTCTTTCTCATGCGGAGTAAGTACTTACACTTCCATGTTCCATGTTGCACAGCTCTGACTACGTAAAGAAATGTGTGTGCTTGGAAGAAGATTGGAACGTGTAATCATAGTCGAAAATCGTGTCTTTTGCGTGTGTCTGGAACAAGGGAATCATTGTAAAGGTGACTGACTGACAAGTAAAGCATGAGTTTCGACGTAGTCAGATGATGGATGCATGTATCATGTATCATAGATCATAGAATAGCGTGTTGGAGGGATGGAAGGGGGGCTAGTGACACAGCTGCAAGCAAGCCTCGTGTATCGTTCGAAATCGAATCCATCGCAGAAACACACCTTCAATCAGCCAAGGGTTGCGATTCAGCACAGGGGTACTCATTGATTGATTAGGGGTACCCGTGGGAAAGCTTGCAAATAGTTAACTAGTATCATTTTTTATGTGGCCGCGTGGGAAGAAAAGTGGTAAGTCAGCCCGGAAAGATGATCGCTTCTTGGAGCTGTCCAGTCAACGCGGCCAGGCTGCCCTTCATCCAACACTCGTAAAACCACACACACATACCGCTGTACACTGATACCGGCTCGAACTCACCTCTCAAGGCCTCACGCTTGGCTTGGTTTCACTTTCACACAGGCGTTAATTCAGATTCAGTTCACGCAATCGGGCGGCGCGTGGGCAGCCTTTCTCCATGGCTTCGTCGTTGGCTGTTCCTCGATCCACCACCACTACCACCACCTCTGCTAATACGAACACGAATACGAATACGAATACTGCTACTGCGAATAGGACTGTTAAGACAACGTTGAAACGACCTGCGCCGGGCCCGTTACCCACTGAAAGACACACGAAACTTCGAAGGACATCGCGTCGTTCGCATATGGATCAACGAAGGACGGGCAATGGTCGTGCAGATAATGCCCATGCGAATTTGACGGCGAGGTGGATATCGTTTTCGATAGATGGGTTTAAGTTGGTGTATGAGACGATTTCGCAGTTCTTACCTGGTACGTCTTGCGGTTTTTTGGGAAGAGGTGGTGGTTTCTGACAAGCGCGTTGTCTTTTTGTTGTGGTTGTGGTGGTTTTGGTTTTGATTGTGGTTGTGGTGTGTAGGTGGTGGTCACTCGAATAATGTCGACTTGACGATTACGTCGCATCCATCGCGGCAGGCCTCTTCCTCTACGACACCATCTCCAGCCAACTCGATACCACAACAGGTGGTTGATCCGTCTACACTGACACCACGAACATATCTCAACAATAAAAGAAAGAAGGCTATCATACATGGACATGGACACCCGCAACCACACCTCCACTCACAACACCCACACTCGCGCGACGACAACCCGCATCTTATACCCTTACCACCCTCTCCTCCTTCGTCTCTCAGACAAGAAGGCAAGCGAAGGTCGTATTACCTCGAATCAGCCGCGGCAGCAGAGGCGGCACCGAGGAATCAACCGGTTTATGGGAATCAAATCGCGAGTAGCTCGAGGGTGCGACTTGTTGACCGTTCGCCACCGTATGCCACTACAAACACCACGACGAACACGACAACGCCGGATTCGTCTTCGTCATCGCAGCCAAGTTGGAAACGTCCGAGAAAATCGGTGGAGTCGTCGCCTTCGGTTGAGATTGTTAGTTCGAATGTTGGGAACCCGACTTCGAACTTGAACCCGATAATGGTGAATGGGAGTGGTGTGTCGCAGGCGAAGCCGGTTGTGAGGGCGTATAGGAATCGGGAGCATATATTTGCGAAACAGGTGCGTGGATTTGGGCTTTTCTATGAGGGCGTTCGAATTGACTGACGGGTTCGTGTTGTGGTTTGTGGGAATAGCATAAGCAACGGGTTCAGGAAGAGAGGAAGGCGAGTCGGTTGGAGATGGAGACGGAGTTGTACGGGTATGAACGGCAGCGTGGTATGTTCTTCATTCATTGAACTGGGGAAGTCAAACTGATTGAATCGGACGCGTAGGCTATCAGTCGAGTTTGGATGATTTCAGAGGTCTTCTGAGTTATCGTGCAGGTCTTGAGAGGTTGCAACCTCGGGATATTCTGTCTCGTATGTTCTTCCGTGGCTGTCTGCCTGGCCTCAGCTGATTGATTGTCCCTTTGCATCTCAGCATCATCTTCTCTTACCGATTTACGGGAATTGTCCAATCCACTAAGTCGTAACCGTCGTTATTCCTTCGCCGATGTGAGACACATCGCCCACTTTCCCCTCATGTTCTTCATTCTGACTGCCATTGCCATCGATAGGCCGATGGCATGTTCCTGCAACGCGCACTCGAAAAAGCCCGTGCAACCTTCAACGGCCCCAAACCCGCCAAACCCTTCATCCCCTCCTACGAACAACTCCAACTACGGAACCGACACGTCGATGAAGCAATCGAAAATCGTCTCCGACCGAAACGTCCGCCGGTGCCGTTACAGCTGCCCCCAGCGGACGACGCGAAGGTTAATGAGATATTGTCGAAGAGGGGGGTGGTGTCGAAGTTTGAGCGGTCGCAGGTATCGAGTGATGATTTGGCGAGGTTGAGGCCGGCGCAGTGGTTGAATGATGAGATTATTAATTTTTATGGGGCGTTGTTGACGAGTCGGTCGGAGGGAGGGGGGAAGGAGAATGTGAAGGGTGGGAGCAATGGGGGGAAGAGGATCAAGGCGCATTATTTTAATACGTTCTTTTGGCCGAAGATATTGGAGGGGTATGAGAAGTCGAGGTTGGCGAAGTGGACGAAAAAGGTGAGTTTTTTTTTGGTGGTCATTTCTGGCTATTGGGTATTTGGGTGGGTGTAAGCTGACTTGGTGTTGATTGAAGGTTGATATCTTCGAGAAGGACGTTGTGCTTTTGCCTATCAACCATAGTAATGCGCATTGGACGTCTGCTGCTATCAATTTCCGCAAGAAGAGGATTGAAGCATATGACAGTTTGGGCAGTGATCAGACGTCGGTCATGAATGTATGTATACTCCGTCTTCTCTCTCTTTCTCTAGGTGAATCTTACTGATCTGGTGGGCTTTTCGTAGGCGTTACGTGGATACGTCGATGCTGAACATCGCAACAAAAAGAAAAAGCCGTTTGACTTTACTGGTTGGGAGAATTACTCGCCCAGTGTAAGTTTCCATTCTCTACGTTTACACGATAACATGTCTCTTATACGCTTACGCTGCCAATAGGACACGCCGCAACAGGAAAACGCGTTTGACTGTGGAGTCTTCACTTGCACTATCCTCGAATACATCTCGCGCGGCGAAGAGAAGTTTGACTTTGGTCAGAAGCATATGCCATACTTCCGTCGACGGATGATTCTGGAGATTGGGACTGCACAGTTACGCGACCAGCCATAGGTTCCGTTTTCCATTCGCCCTGCTCGCATTTCGTCTCGCTTTGAGATACGGTCTGTGCATGGACTTATATATTATCTTTATGTTTGCTTGCTATAATCTGCTTTCGTTCGTGTGTAGTTATAGAAATGGGCTTTTCTGGCTTCTGCATCTTTTGTGCAGATAGATTGGGGTGTGATGTGTGATGCGTGATGCGTGTATTATTGCGATATGTGGTATGAGAAGAAGAAGAAAACTGCGATAGTGGGAAGGGTACGAGTAGGGCAAGGAAGGCATGGGAGGTATGGAAATTACCGGCGAAACCACCATACGACGATGAAGAACCAGAATACTAGGACGAGAAAGACGATGTACCATAACCAGCGGCAGCCTTGTCGTTCGGCCATGTTGTTCATTCGTCGAAACGTGCCAGAGAGGATGCCAGATGTTTCGGCAAATGCGTCGTTCTAGCAAAGGTTTAGCATATGTATTGGGTGTCATTCCAAAAAAGAAGTGAAACTGACCATCTGGCTCAGTTGTATCGTGGACTCTCTGACTTCGTTTCCGATACCTATTGTCAACTAACTCATAGCGTGAATGAGATGTAGGACTATTCCGCGGAAGAGACTCACTCACATCCTTCAAGAGTTTTACCTTTCCACTGAGGCCTTCGAGAGCCTCGTCGTTCTGGTTTTCCAGGTCATCAGCGTAGCGTTGTCCGCTTGGTTGGTATTGCGGCGTATGTGAATGTGGGTCGTAAGGTGTGGACCGGCCAGAGGAAGGAGGCGTTACGCCGAGAAGGGAGGACCTGTCCCGTAGAGAAGAGGAAGTTTGTTGTCTTATCCTGGGTGCTCTGGGTGTTTGGTGAGAAACGAGGAGAGGGTAGGAGAGCAGGAAGGAGCGCACCGTTGTGACATTTTGAGAAGTAATAAAGATTCGTTTGCAGTCGTGTCACTCACTCCCCAGAAAGTGTTCAAAGTCGGTGACGCCGATGTTTGGTTTCCACGCGTAAGCCAAATAAAGGGTTCGGCGCGATCACATTGTTGTGGTTGAACCATTCCCCAGACCATTCCAACTTTGCGACACACCATCACCATCGTCTCTCTTTCGCGCTCTTCATCACTCTTTTTGAAGAGATTACTCGAGTCCGATAGGGACTTTGGACGCGTTTAGACACGACATCATGAGCGATATTTATGCCAACCTTCAAGTATCCCCGAAGAAGAAGAAAAGATGTCCACCGGAGGACGATGACCTCACGTTTACACCCAAGAAACTTAGGCTGGCGTGCGTAGCTAACTTTGACCTACATCTGTACTGAGCTGATTAGATGAACGGAATTGCAGGCCTCCGACGCCACCAGCGACCGTTACGCGCAAAACCGCACAGACAACTGTGTCCACTTTGCCACCACATCTATCGCGTTTACATGCGATTCAGACTAGATTGCAACATGCTATCTCTCACGCACTAGCTACCTGCGCCGTATCTCCTACGTCAGACACGGGTATCGTGCGGAATGTGCTGAACCACATTTCTCTGGCCACATATGCTGGCCTTTCCACTCAGTTCGAGGTGGAGGACCTGAAGCGACTTTGTTGGGTTTGGGAATGGGACGGAAAGGCTCTTAAGCCTACGGCTGTGGCTAAAGCCAGTGAGGAAGAAGAAGATAATCCCTTCTTGGATGCCGAACCAGCAAATCCGTTCTTGGAATCGGAGACCCCCCAGCCTCCGAAAGATTGGACGAGGGGAGCTATGGGCTTCGTTATCAGCACCACCACTCACCATTCGAAACGTGAAGGCAAACGAGTTCCCGCGTATGGGATTGGTATCGAAGTCGAAATGGATATTGATAAGGATATGGGTGGCGGTATGGCAGCCGTAGCTCGTTGGACGGCTTCTAGTGAGAAGCGACGCGATGCATTCAAGAAGAAGCTGGAGCTTTGGGCAGAGGTAAGATTGCATTCCACTTGAACAAGTACTTCTCAGCTAATTAGTTTTGTCTACAGGTACACACCGATGTCGAACCAGTCCCACAGGTTCCACTAGCTGACATACCAGATCTCCCTGTCGCTCCGAAGACATCGTCACTCACCCGGCTGCTGGCCGCCGCATCGCCCAAGGCTGCTGCCTCATCATCATCGTCTCCTTCCAAACTCCCCGAAATGCCTTCTTCGCCCACTCGTGGATCCAAATCACCTTCCAAGTCCATTGCAAGGTCTTTAACTGCGTCACCTACCAAATTGTTCCCCCTCCTATCACCCACAAAGAAGTCTGCTATAGCACGACCATTTACAGTCCCTTCTGTTCCCTCCACTCCCTCGGCACGGGCTGAGAAGAAGAGTTCCATCGCGTTCCCTGTAACGCCATCATCCCACCATAGTAGCTCCAGCTCAATAAAGGCACTTCTTACGCCCCGAACACCAAGAACCTCAATGTCGGATGATTCTTCCGAATGTTCAACGCCTACACACCAACGAGGTTCGATCGCGACCACAGCCCCCGAAACACCTTCAACATCCCGCAGGCAAGCTCTATACGAACGAATTCGCCAACGATCGCTCAGTGCCTCACCGACCAAAACACCTACTGCTGCTACTCATGGCGCAGGTGGAAGTTCTCTCACTCGAGACCAGATGCTGAAACTCAGCCAAGACGAGATGAGACGCCGTTGCCTCCTTGGTCGTCTAGGCGGTGTTGCCGAAAGTGTATGGATGTACGACATTTTCTCATCTCCTTTGTTTCGTGCATTGTAGCTTACTCTATTCGCATAGGTTGTTCTCTAACCCCACAGGATCGACCGCAACACCTTCTCGCAAACGCAGAGCCCTGCGCACCTCTGAAGTCGCCGCTGCCGTAGTCAAATCCTCACCCGTCCCAATTTCTTCCGCCGAGGCATCCGAATCGCTTGCCTTACTCACGAAGTTATGCCCGTTTTTCTTGAGGAAATTGGATATTGCCAAGGAAGAGTGGCTTGAGATGCCCGCACCTGCTGTCCCTGCCAATACTACTCTTGCTGTTCCTGATGGTGGATCACCCACGAAGTCTCCTTCCAAGACAGCTCCACCTAGTCCTGGGAGAGCACAGGATAGCGAAAAGGAGTTGTTGACGAGGAGCCCTCGCCGCGTGAAACGAGAGACGGGTGGTCTCAGAGAAGTCCGCGAAATCATTCGAAGGGAACTCGAGCTACAGGATTGAGGAAACTGAACCCTCACATCGACTTGATATTTCTCAATTTTCTCATCACGCATCGTTCATGTCATCACCAACATATTGTTTTGTCCGCCCTCGCGTCACCCTTCCTACATCCGATTTGTACCACTTCATAGTTTTGTCTTCTTACTCTCGCACCTGTAATCATCTTGTTGCACCAAATAGCAGTTCTTTCTGTTCAGCGAGTGATTTCTGTCATTCTGTTATCCTTGTTCAATAAAATATCGAGTCCAAAAGATGGGAAGCGTAGGTACCATCCCGAATCTACAGGATGAAAGCGAAGGTTTGCAGTGAGGAAACATGCTAATATGGTTATAGGAAGAATAATATATGTCTACGGCTGGTGGGTGCGTTGATAAGGGTGTTGGGAGAGGGTGCAAGAACGTGGGGGACTGGGGGAGGTGATGGGATAGCGGGAGAAAGGACGCATGGAAGCTTGAAAGCAGCATGCGTCGTGTGGTGATAGTGGCAATGGTGGTAATACTTGGTCGGTCCAAGAAGGTCAATGTCCGTTGTAATCAAAGATTCTCATGTACAAGCAACGCGATGGTGTGGGGAATGGGGGAAGATGGGATGGTAGTAAATCAGTACAAAGTAATGTGGCAATGGTCGTGATGGCGGATTGCGGTCGTCAAGGTTCAGTCAATACTCATACGATGGAGGGTCGTACTCGCTGCGCGCCTATGTGGGTTCTGTGATCCGAGTCGGCCATGAGCTGTTGTTTTCTTCCGTTTTACTATAGAAACAAGATTGTTAGCATCGGACGGCGATCAGAATTGAATTCATGAGTAACTCACTTGATGTTTTGAGACCACGACCAAAGTTACGCATTACAATGAAACCGAAGGCAAAGGTTGCGAACAGCAGAATGATGGCGATGACAGCTGGCGGAAGGACGTTGGTTCGACAGGAGCACGGAAGCATGACAAGATGTACTCACAGAAAACAGAGAGCGTCTTGTAGATCGGCTTGAACTGATCTGTGTCACGATAGAGAAGGACCTTGACGAGCTGCGGAAAGGGGGACGAGTCAGGGCCGCTGATATGCAACAATCAAGGAGGAAATTACCTTGTAAATGAAGTAAACCATCGCACCAACACACCCAGACATGAAGGTCGCCATCATCCACTTGTTTTCATGACGTGCAGCCAGATGGCCTTCCACCAGGAGGACGAGGGACAGTGGCAATGCAGCACACGTAACATAGTATTCCCAATCGTTCTTGTTGAGCACCAGCCATATGAATTGGACAGAGAATCCAACCCAAAAGAAGACGTCGA
This sequence comes from Pleurotus salmoneostramineus, assembly GCA_002583695.1. Taxonomy (NCBI): domain Eukaryota; kingdom Fungi; phylum Basidiomycota; class Agaricomycetes; order Agaricales; family Pleurotaceae; genus Pleurotus; species Pleurotus salmoneostramineus. The sequence goes on from BEWF01000214.1 coordinate 139,259, forward strand.
ACTTGATTAGACACTCGAAGACTTGGTAATTGGCGAACATCTTCTTGATGGTTCGGTCGGCACCAAGTTCCTTGTAGAGCTTCCAGCCAAACTCGTTGTATATCTTCCATCCAAGGGCGATGTAGCACACTTCAGCCACGGATATGACGATTGGGATGATCGTGGTGAGGATATTGACAGGTATGTTAGAGAACCCTTCGACAACGGTGGAGTGGGCAAAAGCGTCGCGAATTTCGGAGATTTGGATGATAGCGTATAGAAGGAAAAGGGCATTGAAGATGCTGAAGAAGTAATTTAGGCCACATTATGAATGCGATCTGTAAATGCAAAGACTCACGCGAGTGCAATGAATTGAAGGGTGTTGCGAGCATAAACGGCATCAATGGCGAGCACAAGTTGGAAGACACTGTTTGAAAAGTCAAGCTCGGATATTGCGGGTGAAGATGGGAACGTCATACTGTGCAAGCGCGAAGATACTCAGATAGACGGGCATCTTCTGAGCCGCAGTTGAGAGTTCTTCCTGTGGAACTGCTTCGTTCTGACGATTGACCCGCACCAGTATCTCTCCTTCTATCGCCAAGTCCACCGCCGTCTCTATTATCACTGTGAACACATAAAGCCTGCAAGCTATCGACTCCGGTAGTATCTGTGAAGTTACAGTTCATGCCCTGGGAACCGATGTTGTTTGCGCAGTCAAAACTCACCTTCTGCCAGAATGTCCGCGTATCTACTTCTTTCTGTGGAGGAGCTGGAGGATATGCAGCATATGTTGAGTCGTAGTCTGTTTCTTCGGATTGCTTGGAGGAGAATGGGGTTTGTTTCTGTGTTGATAATTGAGTGGGATTACGGCGCAGGTCGCTTGTCAACGGCGTTTCGACATTGAACGTCTTGTGACCTGATGATGCGCCGTACGGTGCTGCGTATTCATCGATGAGGTCGTCGTACGAGGCCTTGTAGTCTTGCTGGTAAGGCGTATTGAGCTGCTGGGGATGATGTGGCTGCGCTGGGTAGGCAGAGTCGGCGCGGTATTGGCCCGACATGGATTATATGGCAAAAGAGTGTGTCGACCTGCGAGAGCGGATGATCGTCTTGAAAGAAAGAGAGAGAAACGATTGTGAGGGAAAGGCGGCGGAGAAGGAGACGGTTGCTGTGTGGTAAAGGAGTAAGGTAAACAACTGTGAATCATCACCACCACGCTATTTGCACCTGTGTTGTCCAGTCCCCCGTCACTAGCGCAATTCTTCACAACTTCCAAGACGCTTCACGTAGGTAGTATCTCAAAAAGTTATCGTGTCAACCGGGAGCAGATACGACGCTCGACCACATATATAATTTTTCTACATTCCCTACCGCCCATTCATCAAGCGGTGCTCAGGCGCTCAACATCAAGCATGCGATGCTTTCTTATGAAACAGATCATATTCGCGCGCCACGGCAAGCGACGGCGTCCAAGCTATACGGTTATAGATAGGATGGGTCTCGTGCACTCAATGCATAGCCAGAGCGCAAGTGTACTATGTACATAGCGACCATGCCATCATAACAAACGAAGGTGGCCAGTGACCTGATTTACAAGCTTCATAGGTCCAGCTACGCCGAGAACAGTCCGCGAGCCGGCGGCGATTTGAGTCCGTCCTCTGGCAACGAGGATGTTAGCTTCGATCACTAGAAATCATACGGAAAGAGTCACGAACGCGTCTTGTATTGACCGTGCACACAATTTCAAGGATCGCGCGTGCGCCTCGAGCTGTAGCAGTTGCTTTTCGTCGTCACAACGAAGGGCAACCTTCGTCTGTCTACGAGGACGCGAATAGGCAAGTAAACGCGTCAAATACCCTCATCCCAAACTGATGCAACGTACCCGGCGCGCTCCCATTGCCGGAGAAGCTATTGCAACGTCAAATATAACCTTTCAATCTATATGTGGCAACGCACGGGGCGGTTGTTGGCGCTGAGGTCCTTATAACACGCCAACGCGGCATGTCTACGAGTGATATATGAGTCCGCATGCCCTCGAGAATGCAACCAAACTCACGAGCATCTGGTGATCAAGAGAGCAGACCATGGTGAGCGAGGTGGGAGTTACGGAACCAAAGCTGGACCTTTACTGAGCAGCAATCTTTCCTTTCGACATTCCTAGGTCCGCTCGAACCACAAGGACCTATGCAAACGGGTATAAACGAACTTCCTTCGCATAGGTTTGCAAGTAAACTTTAGCTGATACCATTTTGCAGTCATCGGCACTATCAACTTCTGGAATCGGACTTTCCGAACGCCGTAATTCGCTGTCGGTTGGCTTCCGACACAAAGTGCCAATGTAGTAGCCCAATGCAAGGGACGTTGTAGCCAAGATAACTAGAAAAGACGTGTCCCCTGCGTAACGATGAGAAATTAGCATAAAATTTCCAAGTTTACACGCGTTGCATGAACCCCACCATGGTCCGTGAGCATCGTGGCCCGATACGATAGCGGTCAACGACAAAACGTGTTGGTTTTGCGGAAGGAGCTTACGGGTTCAGTATGAGTTTCGCATACTTGTAGCCAGCGCTTGTCATATCCCGATCGTTGCTTGTTTCCAAGCTCTCTATTATCCGAGGCTCAAAGGACTCATTTCCCGCTTCTACGTCGCCTCTTTCCAAATATTCTATACAAGAAATATATGCAAAAGACTTGCGCCTCACTGAGTCTCGTTCCCATCGGCCGTCCAAAATTTGCCGCAGCGATCCACGACCGAAACGTAAAGGGCACCTCCCAGCCTACTGCTAGCGACGATTTTCCAACGAAATGTGTCAACCTCTGAGAAACTCCTTCATGGGTACCTTACTTTACGTTAACAACACCCTATGCCTCGACGAGACGTATCTTGCATAATGAATCCTCGTTCTGCAGCCCTTACCGATGTCTCGCGAACCTACTCGACTAGATCCTTTTTGTCGGTGCTCTCTGGCCGAAATTTTGCACTCTCAAGAAGTGAATTCCTTTGTTCTCCTTAGCGAACGTTTGTCCCAAGGGGTTCTCAGGTCCTTGACGAGTAATGGGACGTCTTCATTGAATCATTATCCGTATTCTCTACCGCATCGCTGAGTGTGGTTCAACAGTCTCTGGGGCCTTCTGGAGATCAGCCGATACATTCTTTCTGCCTGCCGGGTGCGCTTCTCGCAGTCCGATTCCGCGACATTTCCGTGTTCTCACTGGAACATAACCTCACTTGCAACGTTTTTCTTTTTCTCCTTGAAATTCTCGAGGTCCCTATCGGCCCGCTCGGTTTTCCAAATTACCAGCGGGTTTTTCTCCTGTAGGATATACCTATGAACCTAACGTTACCTGCCAAAAACAGGGTGCATACGCATAGCACCCGATATAAATATTGAGCCTACGTGTGGATCACCTCGCATCCAAAAGTTCATGTCTTCCATACATCTCCAACCCCTTGCACTCGAGTCTTGCCGACCTAGCTCACTGAGAGAGCGGCGTCGCAGCTCTATTCGACCTCGTCTATTCTTCCCTCGACTCACATCTAACCATGGGACAGACTCTCATGAACACGATAATGCAATTGAGGACGATCCAACCCCCGATCATACCATTGCAGATGCCTCTCTTGAAAAAACACCGCTCTCCCTCTCTCCTCTCACAAGCGTCCATCTGAGTGGTTACTCGACAAACATCGACGCTGCTCGTCACCATGATACCTTACCCCGACTCAGCTACACTCCGGAGTCCTCATCTCCATCGACTTCCCCAGCTACGCCAGTCTCGAGCAGTAAAAATTCTGTAATTGAGATATCTCCTGTGACTCCAAAAAGTGTACCCGAAAACCTCAAGTGGCGACTGGCTGCCGGCTATTTCATGTACTTTATGTGCGGATGGGGTGATGGAAGTAAGTCAGAATCATCATGTCATTCTGTCCTTAGGTTGATCATGTTTGTAGTTACGGGAGCTGTTATACCATGTGAGCGGCTTCAATAATCTAACCGCTATCTACTTCTTAGACGTTACAGATTTCGAGGCCGATTTCCACTTGACATCATTAACATCATCACTTTTGTTTACTGCAAGCACTGTCGGGTGAGTCACTGCGTCTCTGTTCTGTAATCTATCCTTCTCTCGCTGATGCCCTGTCCTTTGATTAGATTTTCTGTTGCAACAATTTTTGTAGAAAATATCTGCCGCTTTTTATCTCGCTTTGACCCCTCTGCTCCTCACCGCTCTGCATTCCCTGCGATATGGAACCGTAGACGTACAATCGCCCACTCGAAAACGCAAGGGACGCGTCTCGCGATCGCATATTTCAGTGTCCTTCACGCGACTTTCTTCGTTCTCATGGGAACCAAGGGAGGTTATCCTATCTTGCTTTTGGCGTATGCGTGCGCAGCTTTTGCTCGTGGAATAGTCACAGGTAAGCCATCATCTACTCAGGATGCAGGTTAAAGTCGCTGATATGAATACGCCCACGTCCACAACGTCCACAGCGCAACTGTACGTTCAATTTTATAGCTTTGTTCTCTATCCATGTAAACGTTGTCAATCTCTTTACAGAAACTTGTACTTCTCGCAGAACCATTCCCCTTCGATTGGTTATGCGTATGCACTGTGGAGTAAGTCGATTCTGCTAGTACTCATCGCTCTGTCTGATCTTTCCTAGGTTTCGGTGGAGCCATCTCTCCGTTGATTTGTCAAACTATCGTCGCCAAAGGAACACCTTGGCCCAATTTCTACTGGGGTTCCCTGGTTCTCTCTGCATCAAATACATGCTTCCTGGCTTACGCATTTCGACCGACGCTCAGAGAGTTCACTGCTGACCGCGATAGAGCCCTGTATACGGACATGAACTCTCCCTCCAAAACATCCCCGTCCTCCCCGTCCGAGTGTAGCGTACCTACGCAGTCAGTTACCAGTGGATCACTCCCCCAAAATAGTAAGTGTCTACGGCTTCTAACATACTCTCGAAAATGAAAGTTCATCTTCTTGACAGCTCTGCGGCTTGCACTCAAGCTGCCTTACCAGTGGGCCGTCTCAGCCTACGCTTGGCTTTACTGTGGATGGTACTTTCTTTCTCCTGACTAGCTTCTTCCATCTCGTACTGATTAATTATTTCCAGCGAAACTACGACACAGGGCTTCGTACGTACTTCCCCAAATGATTCCGTTACAACATCACTCAATCCTGTTCAGATTGTGTCATACTTGCTGGCCGTCAGGGTAAGCCCTCCGTAAATGAACACTGAAGTCCCTCAGCTAATCATCTTTCAGGCAGCCAAGCCGACCACCGTCGGGTACGTTACCTCTGGCTTTTGGGGTGGTGTAACCGTTGGCCGCCTTATCTGGGGTCGTTACGGCTCGAGGTACGTATCCCCAGCTCGGAGATGGACCGGTGAACTAATAAAGCCTAGATTGAACTTCACTCAGCGCAAATACGTCGTTTTGGTCTTACTGTAAGTCGGGTTTCATGGGTATATTGAGCAAATGCTAACCATATTGCAGTGGTTCGTTTCAGCCAGTCATCGGCTCCAAGACGCTTTGCTAATCTTGCAAACATACAGCCCTCGCTCTTGTCATGCAATTACTCACATGGTTCGTGAACTCGAATGTTGGCAATGCGTTCTTCACTGCCATCATCGGTATGGTGTTCGGACCGCTTTTCCCTGCGTGTCTAGGGCTCGCTGGCGACCTCCTTCCTCCGGAGGTTCATATGGTGTCTATGGGATTGATGTAAGAATACCTCTGCTAAATCCTCAATCATCACTGAACCCTTTTTGCCAGTTCCGCATTCGCTAGTTTGGGAGCATGTAAGCACTTCGTGCCAATCTTCCCATCCTCCATGTTCTGACTAGACTCAAAGCCATATTTCCCTTCATAACTGGGATCATCGCCTCTGTGAAGGGTATGCACATCCTGTCTTACGTGACTGTTGCCCAAAGCGCGACATTGGTCATTCTGTGGTGCCTCTTCCCAAGTCGGGCTCCCAGAAAGAATGCTCTTTAAAATTAACTTAATAGTCAAGACACATAGATTTTTCTTCTTTCTTTGGGTTCGATCGAACGTTGGTTGTGGTCATGGGAATAAATACTGGTTATAGATGATTTATACAATGGGATGCACGCTATAAATACGATAAGTAGCAAACTGATAGAAACACATTTCAAAGCGAGGATGGGACTGTGGTCACGAACTATCGGTATCGGTAGAAGAGCCGGTTTCTTCACCTCCATCAACATCTGCAATGGAAGAGGTCAGCGATTTAGACTCGGATGCGAAAACGTTGACGACGTGCCTATTGCATAACCCAATGGAAGGGTAACGGGAGCGGCGCGAGGTGGACTCAGCCGCCTAGGAGGACCAGTACCAGTAACTTTCTTTGTTAGTTTCTTCAGGCCATTTCCGGAGAAGCTAGGACTGTGAGCATGGCCGGTTCCAGAGAAAGATGACGATGTAGCTATGGTGGCTACAGAGGCAACACCGGGGGAGGTTGATCGGGAGGACGATGCTGAGGGAGACTTCTCGAGGAAAGAGGCAGTCGACGAGTCGCGGAGCTTGGATGGAACCCTCGAAATCGAGTTGGTGGAAGGTAACTGAAGGAATTGGCTTCAATGTATAGGACACATCATGGAATAGGCATACATACGTTGGACGAGAATGGGAGATCTACATTGGACTTTAACCTGGATACAGGTGATCCTGAAGGAGCCAGCATAAGGTTAAGCCCGCTGCGAATGGAAACGGAGCAACAAACCTGAGGGTTTCTTCTTCTGCTTCTTGGTTGGCGAAGCTTGAGGAGATGTTAGCTAAGAATGGAGCATCAATATCGTCAACAATGTTTGGAGAACCTGGTCTTACACGCTTCCTCTTCAAATTAAACTCTGCATCTTCTGTAGGATGGCAAGCTACTTAGTCACGGATGCAGATTGAGACTGAAGAAGCGTTGACACTGACCATCTCTCTTGTTTTTCGCCGCCATCTTGCCCTTGGATGATTTCTTGCTATCATCGGACAAATTACCAGGCTCTGATGCTGGTGACGCGGACCGACCCACATCACTTCCGGGCATCCTGAACGACGTCTTGAGCCACAGATCAGAGTAACAAGGGGAAGAACGTACTTTATCTTCGCCGAACTATTTGTCCTCAAAGGCCCTCTCCTGGCACTACCATTTATACCCATGCACGAACTTAAATGATTGGCATATCGGTTATACGCGATCTACAAATATGTTCATAGACGTAGGAGAGAGAATTTGCACGCACGAACCTGTCTGTCGCAGTTCATACACTCCAGGTTGACAGAGTTTTCCGTCTTAGTGCCGTTCTCTGAACTTGGTTTCGCGTCAGTTGACATGGGTGTTGCAGCCCTCGATGGTCCAGCAGCTGGTTGCAATTTCACTTGACCAGGGACATGAACTTGAAGCAAGTGCATTCGTTGAAAATAACGTATCTCTGCCAGGCGTATAATAACTCACCAGCAGCACATCTAGTAACAAGATATGAGTGGGAGCGGGGTGGTGGAGTTTGGATATGACGTACCGCGTATGGCACACCGAGCACACACTTCGAGTCCGTGCGATCTCCTTGTGAGATTGAATCGTCGCGTCAAGAACCAGGTCATCGACCATGGAAGCAAGCAGTCTGGATGCCTACACGAACGAACCGTGGGTTCAACCTAACTGAACCAGTGCAACAATACTATGACATACCAAAACATTCAGCAAGTCTTCTTTCTCGTTCTTGACCATTTCCGGTATGTTGTGTACAAGATAACCTAGAAATTAGGAGATCTGGTTGACGAGGTTACATGAGCTAGGTGGTTGTGCCACCGTAACCGGCGAACAACTCTTGCCAAGACGGGCGTCACTCAACTACACGGAAGCTCGCGGTCTTTCAATTGTACCCCTCGCCAAGCTCAAGCAATAAAGACGTCGACATGGTCATAACATCGTTCGTGTCGTTCATTCTACCGTCAACAAGAGTCATTACTGTGAAGACATTGTATAAAAAGAATATGGCTATGATAACGTCGCAAGGCTCGTAGCTCTATGAAGTAAACGAAGGTGAGTTTGACCAACATCAGTGGTCTCCGCGCGGAAAAAATGAACAGATATTATGGGGCATATTGGTATCATATCATAAACGTTCAATATCTTGAGGCGGTCAGCCTTGAAATGGTAAAGATGCCGACTATGACCACAGCGAGCGCACCAATACTGGCGGGAAGAAGGAGGTCTTTGGGGATGCCGAGGACTTCCTCCGTCGACGAGGAAGGTGCTTGAACGTGAGCGACGGGAGGTGGGGCGACGATGGGTGCCTCCGGTATTTTCTCTTCTTGTAATTCTACTTCGTGGATTTCCTTCTGGGCGGCGGCAGTAACTTCTGCAGCCTTGGCTTCACTCTTGCCTGCGCCGGCCTCGTCCCATCCTTTTCCGCCTTGGACAAAGAGGACGACACGATCGGTTCCGCCAGCACGAGCAATTTTGACTGCGTCTGTGACATCGTGGTCAGATGTGATGAGGACCGTGTCTCCATCAGCATCCGTGTATGAGAGAAGGAAGTCGATTGGGTCGGGAGCACACGACGAATTGGCGTCCGTTGGTCGGTATTCAGTGAAGAAGGGATCGGTAGCAAGCTTGCCGGCTACGATCTCCCTCAAGTGCTCAACATCATCATGTCGAGACTGGAACCTGTGTGTTCGTCCACTGGGAGTGCGGAATTTGAAGACATAGGTTCCGTCGTCGGCGGGTGGTGCCTCGGTAGTGGCTGGGACATTGAAACCTTTCTGGCGTGCGAAGCTCTCGAGAGCGGAGACATGATCTTCGTCGACGACAGAGGCGGAGTCGTCTGGGTGAACTTCAGACATGGGAGATTGTTGGATGTGGGATAGATGGTGGATCGAGGAAAGTGATTTCATATGGCGGAGGTCGGGAGTATGAGGTGTGTGTTGCGAGCCCGAAACGACAGAGTCCCCGTCATCATGACCTATCGAATCAAAGAATCGTCCCCACATCGGTCCTCCTTCAGCTTCACTGGGTTCATCGGTGGCCATGGAGTTCATCTAATTGGGGTAAAGGTCAACTGCGACCTAGATATGTTTTGTCTGATGCTTACTTGTTCCAGAGTCGCGTAAGTTAGTTTCAGGACGTCAACAATAGCGACCAGGCGACCATCCTCTTCCACGACGGGAAGATTGAGGTAGTGGCCGTCTGAACGACAGGTCAGGACGTGCACTTCCGAGATAAACTTGACACATACTGTGCATCTTCTTGAGTGCATCATGGACAGTCATGGTTGGCGGAGCCGTGTCCGGATGGGGTGTCATCACCCGAATGACGCTGCACCTACCCGCATCCAAACCAGCAGCAATCACTCGAAGCACGACGTCCTTACTAGTGAAGATACCAGCAATTTTAACCGGCTCTCCGACGACACCACTTGGTTCCATCACACAGACAGCCGTGGTACGTCGCTCTTTCATGAGCTTAGCGACTTCTCGGACAGTTGCCTTGGGTCCTACAGTCGCGGGGTGGGTGCGGGAGTCCATCACGGTAGTCAAGTCTGGTAGGGCCGTCTTTTCTCGCAGACTTTCCGCCCAAGCGAGCATGGCGGCTGCTTGTGGATTGGCCGCCATGCCACCACCAAGTTCGGATTGAACGCCAGCCATGGCACTGAACAACTGTTCAGAGGCAGCAGAGCTTCGTTCGACCTTGGCCAACGCTTCGTGGAAGACTTTTGTTATATCGAGTAATCCGACCACGTTGCCTTCTTCATTACACACAGGCTACAACGCATGGACGGTCAGGAAAGCATAACCGTATGTTGGGGAGGAAAAGTACCAAGTGGCGGAAGTGTTTGGAAACCATCAACTGAAGGGCTTCCGTTGCGCTTGTACTATCGCGAGTGACCATAGGGTTACGCGTCATTATTTGGTGGACTTGGGTAGTATGAGGGTCAAGGCCATCCGCTGTAACCTGTCCATGGTGGGATGTGAGCATGGACCAGGGAGATGTGGATGGACGGGTCACGAACGCGATAGGCCAAATCTTTCGCGGTGAAGATACCACTCAAGCTTTCTTCATCATCCACGACAAGTACACAGTCCGTTCGTTTGGCAGCGCAAAGTTGACTGGCCTCCGCGACGGTGATGTTCTCGGGAACGGTCAAGGCCGGGGTAGGCTTAAGGGCTGCAACCGTGCCCTTCGCAGCAGTGTTCTTCGTGCCTCTCTTGCTTCTGGAACCTGAGTGATGTGTCGTCGAGATGGTTCTTTTTCTTGAGAGTTCGGACTCTATCTTCTTCCTGATAGCCTACCCAAAGTTCGTCAGACACGATACGCGGTGTCGGAAACCAGAAGAATATTTCACCTCATCCCTCTTGGACTGCTTCTTCCTAATTTCCGACACCGAGCCTTGGTAGCCTGAGAGTGACGACATTGAAGCTGAGGCCGTTGTATTCGAACGTTTGCCAGGTAATGGAGAGCTTGCCCGTTCTGAAGGGAGTGAAACCGGAGTAGGAGAGGTAGCACCAAAGTGACGATGTTGTGAAGGAGATGAAGTTGGGACGGGAATACGGGACATTAAAGACCGTCAAGGCTTCACTCACTCAAGGATGCACGTAAGAAGAACGGCCGGGAAAAGTGCTGATATTCGGAGTAACTCAGTTCAATTATTTGGCCGTGTATGGTTATCTCTCCTGTCCCCCACATCTGGTGTATACAAACACTCTTTGGAAACTCTACTACGTGACCATGCATCAGGATTTAGGATTTAGTAGATGATATGCGACGCTGATTGCCTTGTCTAGTTGTATACAAGTAATATCCACCCGCAAGCACTGTCAGCACCAAGAAGTTGGCTGTAACATCGTCGGTGAGTAAGTGATACATAAGCACGACCGTGGACGGCGAGCTCACCCATGACGAAGCCCGCAACACCCTGGAACAGGTCCAAGCCAAGCTTAACGAGGCTATTTGCCAGGTTGAAAAGGCCAGTGATGGCTGCCTGCCCGAGAGCTAGGAATGCAGCGAAAACTGCAACGATCGCGTTGAGAAGAGAGCCTGCTGTTGCAGTGATAGAGCGAAGGAATTCGGAAAATGCGGATGCGACTGTTGGAGCCATTGTGATTGGTATATTGTTGAGAGACACTTGGGTGACCCAACGCTTATATATACCAAACCAATATGGCTCCAACTCCACCAATCCACAACGTCATCCAATGCGTCTTGGATGACACTCAGGTACCCCACTTTACACAAATAGCTCGATAGGATTACTGTATCTTGGAAAGGAGGCCATACATAGGGATAGCAATGGAAATTGTAAATAACAGTCCCAATTCGACGGTCTAAACGCGGACGAGCCCAAGTCGTCGTCCTCAAGAAACCAAGATTTTCACCCACGTCGAGGGGCATCAGCAGCAGGAGCCTGTTCAAGGATAGCACCGGCCCATCTGGACGTCAGTGCTTGAACTTGGTCCCAAACAGTGACGAGTACGGGAGGATTGCCGGGTTTGCGAACAAACGCGTCAATGCGAGCAGAGGTATATCCCACAGCCTCCCGAGTGAAGGCAGACTGGTAGTATCGTTGACGAAGGAAGTGGGCGTAAATGACGGGAGAAAGAAGGGAGTTGCGGAAAGTGATGGCTCCCAAAAGGACACGAACGAAGATCACAAGCTCGGCGTAGGCGACAATACGCATGGCACCATCATAGTTGGCTGTATACCTAGTCAAAACGTGTTTAGAGCTATAATTGAAAGAATACATACATTTGACCCAAGACTGCAACTTCTTAGCCAATGGATGAGGTTGGGGTGCACCACCTTGAGCGCCGGCGGGACTCGGGGGAAGGAAACGAGGCATCAAGGTTGTGCGGGTGAAAGTGAGGGCATGGAAGAGCGAAAAGATGGTGTATGGAAGTAAGGCGACTGATTGACATCAGTGAGTACATGCGGAGGAAGAGGAGGGGGCGAAGAACGAACGAGCGACGGGCTTGGAGCTCCACCAGAAGAACGCGATGATAAAGTATTGGACATTCTGCCATCCCAATGTCAGCTACAAGTCCATCTGATTGAAACAACCACCAACCTCATCAGGTAGGGCGCGACGTATGTAGGCGAGACTTGGTTGAGGGGGCTGCAAAACGAGTTAAACGCCGTCCTTTGATGCGGTTGAAAAGGACGAATACTGACACCTAGTGCTTTGCTGAAACCGAAAGTAGTCAGATATATGTCAAAATGAGCCAAACGAGAGACCTACAAGCAAACGATGGCGTAGCTGGTAAGCGCACCAGTAAAGGCGGCTACACATGGCGACCTCGCGTGTCAAATTCAATCATCACCAAGATAAATGCCTTGCTTACCCTTGTACCACCAATCCGAGATACTTCGAAACAGCATAGAAGCTAGGAAATAACGAAAGGCCGCCGCCAACAGGAGGAAATGGCCTGTCGCCCATATCCAATGCTAACGCAAGAGGCTCTCAGTTCACCATTTTACATAGAGAGAACCTGCGCATACCTGAGTTGTCACCATATCCTTGCTTTTGTGGGGTTGAGAATTAGAGAGACGAGGTCGAAATTCAAAAGTAAAGTCTCGGGAAATAAAACTGAGAGAAGAGTCGCAGGCGGTTCGGTTGGTGACGCAGCGTGGCCCTTTAGGGCAGGTTGAAAAACAACGTGCCTTCCACGTGCACGCCGTGTACGCATGGACTCCGTGACTTGCTGTGCGCCAACTTGCGTGTATCTGAGAGTAATTCAGCTGCGGCGACGCGTTGCGACCACACCGTTACACGTATGTTATACAGAGCGATACAGCTGTAAGTAATATGAACAACGGCGATATTACTTGCTCCACTGGGCAGATCCTGCCATTTTCTTCCGCTCTCGGCCTTTGCGATATATCTCCTTCTCGACCTTCTTACGTCCAAGTGTTTCTATCCGTCGCCCTTTGCCATTAGTACGCTTCAGTTTCCTTGAACTTTCTTCAAGATCCTCCACGTCCTCCTCATCCGCGCCAGCACCAACCTCCATCTCTTCAAATACCTCTTCCTCTTCGGCGTTCTCCTCGGCATCATCCTGTCTTGGTCGCTTTTTGCTTCCTTTTGATGAAGACGTTCCTTGGCCAGGTGCTATGTTAATGTTGACTCGCGGTGGGACAGAGAACCCGAAAGCCTTGCCAACTTTGGCCAAGTCAAGGGCGTTGACATCGAATATCTTTTTCAGAGAATACGATGCGTAAGCCTGTAGATATGAGCGGAACCCATCCTTCGCAGACTGATGAAGGAAGTAGTTCTTCTGTAGAAGTTTTTCCAGCTGTATGTAGACTTATTAGAGGGTAGTCATGACACGGGAAGAGAAAGAACAATCTCACCTGACTCTGAACATTCGCTATCTTTTCAGCAGGGAAACTGAATTCATTCAATGGAACCTTAGATTCCTTGAGATACCTCAAGAAACCCAGCTCGCTAGGGAGCAAGAACATAAGACTCTTCCCAACCTTGCCTGCACGAGCAGTTCGCCCAACACGATGAATGTAATCGCGGGGGTCATCGGGTGGGTCAAACTGTATGATCCAATCGACTCGAGGGATGTCCAAACCACGAGCAGCGACATCCGTGCACAGAAGTATACCTGACTCGGCGTTCATGAATTCGAAGAACGTATTCGTACGCTTTTGTTGTTTTTGTTTGCCCTTTAAGACACCAATCAATAAGGGGCTCTGATGGGGAGAAATAAAACAACGTACGTGAAGGTCCAAGACAGGTACGTCGATATAGTTCAACAGTTCGGCGTGATATTTCACAGAATTACAACTCGAGAAGAAGACAATGACTTTCTTCTTGAGATTTTTTTTGAGGAAGGTATAGAGAAGCAAGAACCGTCGATCTGACGGACAGACAACGTATCCTTGAGACAAAGTTGACACCGTACTCGTTGACTCTTCCTTGTCAACGTCGACATGCACAGGACCCGGACGTAATGATATACGTGCGAGGTCCTGCACTTTTGTTGTTTGCGTGGCGGAGAATAGCATTGACTGGCGATTTTCTGTGCTTGATTGAGATAACCCTTCTGAGATACATAATTGAGCTCGCACCATTAGGGAGATAGGATATTATCTTCTTCATTTCTTCTTCGAAACCAACTTCTAATATCCTATCCGCTTCGTCTATTACCAACGCCTTCAGGTTTCTGTAGACAAATCCCTTCGTATTCTATAACAGTCAATTAGGTCAAATACTGACGGCAATATATTTCTTCACACACCTGAATATGATCTAACAGACGTCCTGGGGTTGCAACCAGCAAGTTGACTCCTTTGGATAGCTTGTCGGCTTCCGCACTTCGATTCGCACCTCCCATAACGATTCCAAACGTTTGCGAGTGATGTGCCATCAAGTCTTTCGCCACACCAAATATCTGCAGCGCAAGTTCGCGCGTAGGCGAAACGATGACGATCCCAGTACCTGCGACGACCTCAATAAGCACAACCCCACACGATAAATTCTCCAGCACGCACCGTTCATCGGCTTGAACTTCAACCGATGCAACATCTCCACAGCAGGAATCAGAAACGCAAGTGTTTTCCCAGACCCAGTCCGAGCGGCTCCAAGAACATCCTTGCCCGCGAGCAGTAGAGGTATGGTTTTAGCTTGAATAGGCGTCATAGTCGAGAACCCCATTTCTTCCAGAGCCTTGGTAGTTTGCGTAGAGAGCTCTAGTGTTGAGAAGGGGAGTCGTGCGGGAGGTTGCGAAGGGCCACTAGGGCCAGCAGTGGGGCCTGATCCTGAGGTCATTTCAGGATGTGAGCGTGTGTAGGATCTTTGGGACCTGGGTGCGTTGGGATTGAGGAGAAATTATGCACAGGGGCCTTCAAAATTGATGATCGGAGTTTGCCGATCGTTTACCTTTCAGGCGATGACTTCACCTTCGTCGACTTCAGTGGGTGAGCACCTTATGTTCCTTATTTCCAGCTTGAAGCTTAACATGTCATATATCGGGATATCTTGCTAGCCACTATCGCCTTAATTGCAACTTTGGCTTCATTTGCACTCGGCTTCCAGTTAGGCTCACGAACCACCAACCAAAACGCATTGCCTCCCTCACCGGCGCCGAACCCCACGTCTAAGACAACGGAAGTCGAGGTATCAGATGAATCCGAGGATGAAGACAGTGATGATATTGCCGACGGTGATCTCTCAGCTATACAGGCTGGTATCCTTCAGCCATGCAAGATGGTCGGTCATTACCCTTGTTTGAACCACGAAATGAGTCTTTTGAAATGCATTTCATAAGGTTTTAGTCGTGCGAACTGACCTCAACATGACGTCGGGGAAAATTGCGGCTCAGTGCGTGTTTCGTCGATTGCTGTTGCTGTTTCCTGACATTTTGCACGCAGATGCGGGTGAGCATTGACGCATCTCGCTCCTCTCCCTCTCATTCCATGTTAGGCACGCTACGTTAGCTTGTTACAAGGCCTTGGTGAAGCACAACCCCAAGGTATATCCTATAGTCCTGCATTACAATGCTCTACACTTATTTGTGCTTCCCCCAAACCCAGCTTGTTAAGCATTGGGAGCGAACGGGGTGAGCCTTCAAACACATCTTCTTGTCATCAATGTTTAGTTTTTGTGCTGGCCTAACTTAGCCAAGCAAAGATCGCTCTTCAAACGAAGACGGAAGATCGGCTTCTCGAACTCGAGGCGATTGCGAAAAGTCTCAATCTGTGTGCACGTTCAATCCAAGATGCGTATGTTCGCGCTTTCCAAGCATTCGCCGTTTGCTTTGCTGATGAATTTACCGCCGTCTCTTTAGTGGACATACTCAAGTCGACCCCGGGACAAGAACTGTATTGGCCATTGGACCAGCTCCCGTCGAAATGATCAATCAAGTGACTGGAAAGCTCAGACTTCTCTGATCCTTGTCTATTGGAATCATCATACGTATGGGTTCTGTTGCCCGCAATACAGCAACCTCGGTCTAAGAATACACATGGCTCGCTTCTCTTTCTTCATGCTTCGCCGTTCTCTCATATAAGACCCGGCACTAGAGCGCCTCCAAGGAGACCGCTCCTGCATTCTTTACAGCCTTCTTCTACTCGCTGCGAGCTCGCTGTCCTTGATGTTCCGGATGTTCCGAGGAGTCCTACGTCGCCGGACTTTGCGCCGCCGCCGCTCCCGCCATTTCCTGTAATCGCAGATTTGAGTGTGGTATTCACATGCGACTGTATTGTACTCACCAGAGCCAAGCTCAAGCAAGCCGGCTGCTCCTTCTGCGTTCCCTCCGTTGACGTCGCCTGTGGCACCAGAAGCTCCCGTCGAAGCACCCTCGCCGTCTTCTCGGTTTCCACTGACATTTCCTATGTTACCGGAGCCCGTGGTACCGCCAGTGCCTCCATTTCCTGCCGCACATGCGTGAGAATTTGGGCTTTAGCATTGATATATGCGCTCACCTGAATTCATGCGGAGAAGCGGGTGAAAGTTTGGATCGCTCGCTGGCCTGGCGGTCCCACCCAAGGCGTTTCCAGTGGCGCCACTGAACCGCTGGGCATCGGCAACTGGGACTGCAAAGGTAGTATATGCGCTGCTGGAAGCAACGACGAGAGCGGTGAGGAAGGTAGAAGCGCGCATTGTGTTGTGTTTGTATTAGTTTGGCAAAAGGCGTCGCTCAACGAAGCGGTTAGCTGTGAGGTGGTGGTGGTGATAGGTCAAGAGGTGTAGACGGCAGGACATATCAGTGGCTGGTTTTTATATGCTCCCTTTGGACAGATAGACTCTCCGCTCGATGAGTTTGAACTTACTTCCAAGAACGGACGCGAGTCTATCTAATCACATGATCCAAGTGGTGATGTCACGCTTCTCGACTTTTCCACGGAGGTGTAGCACGCCCAGATCAATTCCAAATTCTCCACTGCGGCAACCGAGTCGCGTCACTGCCGATGCTCGAATCCACAAACCACTTACTCCAAATATAAAGGAGTCTGTCGCTCCTCTTCTACTCATTCAACTCACATCCCATCTTCCATGGCAACACTATCCTTCGCGCGTGCTTATCAGCAATCTTTTGAAGCTCGCCCTCACACCACGCTCGCCATCACAGGCGGTGTGTTTAACGCCCTTGGTGACCTTGTTGCACAAGCATACCAGAACACGGTAATCTTAACTAAGCTCATACGACGTGGAGTTGGCCGTGCTGATGGCTGCTTATCAGCTTGGCCGTAATGATCATGAGAGACCTCATGCGTACGATATAACTCGCACTCTTCGCTTCTTTTGTTTCGGGTTTGCTATCAGTGAGTGGCTCCTTATTCGCTGTCTATTCATGCTGGCTTACTTGCAAACAGGTCCCCTCCTTGGTCGATGGAACCAATTTCTTGAGCACCAGTTTCCTCTACGAGCAGTCGGCAAGTCAAGTCGAGTAAGCTTGAAAGCACTTGGGAAGAGGGTAGCTTGTGATCAAATGGTCATGGCACCTACTGGTGTAAGTGTAATTGAACCTTCTTCTTCCTTTGCAATCACTGACTCAATACACGCTTCGCGCAGCTGGCTCTTTTCTTAGGGTCCATGGGCGTGATGGAAGGAAGGAGTCCTGAGCAGATTCGTCAGAAATATGTGGACTTGTTCACGCCTGCCATTCTCACCAATTGGAAGGTGTGGCCTGTGGCACAGGTACGCTCGCTCTAATGATGACATTTTACATCCACCTAACGGTTTCTCAGCTAGTGAACTTTCGGTATATGCCTCTACCGTATAGAATACCTTTCCAATCAACTTGTGGGGTATTTTGGACATTATATCTCTCCATCATCAATTCGCAGTACGTGTCCATTTCTTTTGGTGCTCTACTTTGAACCTCAGTAGGCCTGTTTACAGAGAGGATGCCAAACAGGATAGACAGGTGGCCATGCAACAAACTCTTGGTTGATTACATTTTTTTTACGTTTGACGGCAGAGTTTACCCATACTTTTGCATTGTACATACAATACCAGTGCATTATAAATACTTTAGATGCTTTTCAAGACGCACCATATTTTGGCTTAAAATATGCAGGCGGGAGAGACGCGAGCACGTCAACGAGGGGACGTTCGACAACGACAAGTTCTCCAGGCGAGATGAAGTCCGTGAACAATATGGGGCGATAATGGGTGATCATTTTGCTGTGTCGAGGTTGCTGCGTCTCCGGCGAGTCCATGTCAACGTCATTGGTAGGATCGTTACTCAACCCATTCGCTTGCTTATCCCTCCTGCGCTTTTTGGAGGTTTTCGCCCCCGTTTTCCGCTCCATTTGAAGCTTGCATATCCATGTAGAGCCCCATAGAAGGATATAGTGATCAGACGGAGGACCATCAACCACCATATCCTCTCCCTCCGTAGGAGACGTACCTTCGGGAGGATTGAGGGCCATGCCAACGACTGGGTCATGGGCATGAGTAAAGCGTTTCGGGAGGGTATTGCACAGTTCCTTCGCCCAGGTCGGTGTCTGCTTCTTCTCGACATCATATATCTGCATCGTGTTATTGGGATACGCCATGATGAGGAGGTTAGGCTGTCTTGAGTCAAAGACCAGAGCCTGAGCGGGAAGTGGCGATGACGGCAAAACACAATGATGCTGTATCGAGTCGAGATTGAACACATGCGTTCGACACAAGTCGTCCGAAGTAGCAAGCCATTGACCATCCGAACTGATCGTCATTCGAAGGACTTTGGACAACATCTTGCTATCGCTTTGCGTTTGAATCGGTGCTTCAGATACACTCTCGGAATCGGAATTCGATTCAGCCATATCGATATCCGTGGATGCACTGAGACCTCTGACTACGCGACTTTGGATGAGATCGTTTCGACGTCTATGGTGATCAAAGCAGCGTAGGACAGATGGTTCCCCGGACGCCCCACTGAGATCGATAACAAGTACATAGCCCGAGAGAGCCAGGGACACAGCCAGTTTTGAGGAGTCCGGAGAGAACGCGAACGCAAGAGATCCGGTCGAAGTGATATTTGGGCTGCCTCCTTTAATTATGTCTGCAAAATTCCGCACGCGAGATGGGGCGAGACCACCGTTGGACTATGCGTACGTACGGTGAGAGGACATATTAACAGAATGGGTTATGGGCTTACATCGGGTTTGAGCAGGAATAATTTGCTCTCGTAAAGGTCTGACACCGCTAGCCAACGGCCATCATCGGAGAGTCGACATGCAGTCAAACTGGTGTTGACGTTGAGGTCCATGTCTAACAGCTTTTCCCAACCTCCCTTGTCGGGACTCACGGTCATTTCAACGTCGTCAGATGAGGCATCCTTGGGTAATATCTTCCATATTGTAAGACCGTGTTCTCGCATACAGCAGAGAAGGCGAGCTCCTCTAGAGATACACAACGCTGGTGCCGACGAAGGTCCAGTAACATAAGCCAACTTCCTGTGGTATGCATCCTCGAAAGTAGCATGAGCACTAGTATTGAGAGGATTTATGACCTTGACGACCGTACTCGAGGCGGTCGCGGCAGGAGTGAGGATGACCATCATATCAAGTCCTCCAGATGCCAAGATGGGTGCGACGTCGATAGGGTACCGCCGCCGATGTGATGAGGGGAGAATTGCATAAGGTGGCCATATGGCGAGAGCCCGGACGTCGTGTGCGTGCAAACGGCGTGAAGCTGATTGGACCCACTTGCTTAAACCGCGTCCAGTCGGAGATGTTTGTGGGATGTGAGAAAACTGAGTGACTTTCTGGTCCACTCCCGAGGTGTAGATAGATTTACCATCCTGACCAGAAAATCAGCTATTGGTCATTGGAACGCGACAAATACTTACAGGGCCACATATAAGACAGAGAACGTCCGCCCCATGGGACTGGAAACTTTGCGTTTGCGTGCATGTTTTCGAATCCCAGAACTTCACGTTCCCCATAGAGTCGCCAGATATAATGGTGCCATCACTGCGAAACCGTTCAAGACCTTAGTACGAGTGACAAATGAAAGGCATACCCAAGGGCACCAACAGTCCAGACCAACGTCCGCTCTCCTCTGATACGGTCTACCATCATTCGATCAACTGCTCTCCCAGTAGAAACGTCCCATTTCCGCAGACTGCTATCTGAGCCTCCGGTGACTAGCCATGTATCTGTCCAGTCGTTTTCTTCGTCGTCACTCGATTCATCATCATCAACATGAGAAGTTTGATGAGGTGTATCGCGCGGAGAGGGAGGCCCCCATGCAATGCTTAATATGCGGCATTTTACTTTATCAAATCTCCTTAGATGCGTCAAAGAATCGTGGACCAGCGATATCAACCGGACCGTTCCATCTTCACAGCCGAGGGCAAGGATACTAGATGCAGGGTTCAACGCCATACACCAGATACTTCCACCTTGTGAAGAGATAGATCGCTGAGGGAAAGGTCAGGCCAGATTGATAGGAAGAACGTCGGAGAGGTCATACACGGATGCTGCCCGACTGAATATCCCATTCCAGTAGTTCGCTTCCACCTCCTGAGCTAAAGAGTCTCAAATCTGAGATTTTTGGGACGTCTTCCGAGTTTATTCGCTCAGGATAACGGATAGCGAAGACTAGAGCGTCAACTTTCGAAGGATGAGGTGCTGACAATGTCTACAGGAAAAATTCGTGAACACATCCTCCAATAGTGCTTCAGAGACGAACCTGACGCGTTACCCAAGCCTGTGATGACTGTAGCTGGCCCGGAGCCCATTCACATATGTCGATATTACCGTTAGCATGACCGACGGCAAGGGTACCAAACGGCAGGTGTTCTTTTCTGGGTGCTGGATGTTTTCCCTGCGGTGATGGAAGTGGTAGAGGGGGTAAGGCCAAGGCTGTTATTGCCGATGGAGTGAAGTCGACGAATCTGCAGCGATGCACAGACAAGGTCGTTGGCTCAGCCATCGAGACTTGGAGTTCAATTAGGATGATAGGGGAGGCGCGACAAAATTTTGGCAGGTACGAATAACGTGACCAAGCATTTGTTTCCTTCCGTCACCTCCGCCAACCAGCCTCTTCCACTTTTTCAAGGCTTTACCACCATGTCATTCCTTAGCAGAGGTCCAGGAAACTCACCAAATGGCGTCAATCCTGAGCGGATAGAAATGGCCGTCACTGAGTATGTCTTTTTGGTCCTTTTTGACGATGCTTCGGGCTGAACTTTTGCGCTTAGACTCGACACTGTCACGGACTTCTTCAACCGGATGGTCTCGTTCGTATCCATTCAAGCTTGGCCTGTTCTTTCATTTATGTTACTCATTCTGGAACCTGATGCAGATCATGTCACGCCAAGTGCATCAGTACGCGATACTCGGAAGCTGATTTGAACAAGGGCGAAAGTGTTTGCATAGACCGTTGCGTCGCCAAGTTCAACGAGGTGCAGAAGAAAGTTGGCGAAAAACTGCAAAATAGAGGCGCGGCAGCAGCTAACGGTGGAGGGGCAGGCGGGTTCGCTGGTCTGTAATCGTCGCTGTATTCACTCTGCTGGCCCATATGCTATAGATATACCACCCCCTCATTCATATCCCGCCCTACGGAGAGAAACAGATAAACAAGCTCGCCCTCGGTCACTTCATATACTCCCACGACGCGCCCCGTGGAAAGTCGAAACAAGAAGGTCAAGGGGTCTTATGCCTTTGCGCCAGGGAAGCACTCAGCCATGGTCTTGGAGTGCTTGTTCTGTGAATGTTCCTCCAATCTATCGCAAGACCATTGCATATCAGAACATCTCTGATAGCGGCGCTGAAGACTCACGCTGGGGCTCGGGTGGTAATCAACTACGCGGCGTCTGGTGAGTTCATGGACATGGGTCGTGCACAATGTTGCTAGACTCACGAATGATTGTCTACATGTAGAGCAGATAATAGACTTCGCGGCCTCGTTGACTTTGGCTTGACTTTTCGAGCCCTTCGCTGCGCCTTTATCTGCATTGCGCTCGCGTTTTTGCTGAGCTTTGGCACCCTTTGAAAGATCGGATCAGTCTCGCAAATATTGGATCGGCTGCCTCTGGAGGAGCGACGAGGCTGACATTACCCATTTTAGAGCCTTGGAGATCGGATTGACTGTGAAGGTGAAGACGGTTGGTCGAAGGAAAAGGATCTCTGCTTAAAATTTCGGGCTTGAACCTTATGTAAGCGTCTCCCCCCTCGGTCCGGATCCATCCACGCCAGGTCGCTAATTCAAGTCCTAGGCACTCGGTGATGATATGGACCGCGATGCTGGTTTCCGTTCGCACACATCCACGTCTCCTCACCGCATTACTAAGGCCCTCGCACAAAAGTGCACGCTCTGCTCGTTTTGCCTCTCGCTCACTTTCCATCTCGACCACCATGTCTGATCCAGAAGCAAGAGCGCAGATTATTCAGGCAGCCAAGATCGACTTGCTTTCTAATGACCCCATCAAGGACAACGAACTCAAACGAGCGGAGATAGCACGCACATTCATCTGTGCGTTCCCCTTCTCAGGCCTTATCCCCTCTAACAAATGATTATCCCAGCCGACACCATAACAGGCGAGTTTGCGGCTCTAGTTCACCCTTGCCTCCCCAACGCGTCTGAAACTATGCCCGTACAGTTCCTACCCCCGAGATGTATCAATACGCAATACAGGCTACCTTGGGCGATGATGTCTACCACGAACCGTCTACTGCGTCTGCATACTGTTCTCTGTTGCAATAATTTATAGCTGAGTCGCCTCTAGCGCGTTTGAGGCTCACGTAGCCAAGTTGCTGGGAAAGGAAGCGGCTCTGTTCGTCGCCTCTGGCACGGCCTCCAATCAGATTGGCCTAAGATGCCATTTGAAGCAACCACCTCATTCAGTCTTGTGCGATTATCGCGCACACATTTACAAGTATGGCGCCAACCTTTCGTTGCCAAAATCCACTGAACATCTTCTACCGCAAGATATGAGGCTGGAGGACTTGGCTTTCATTCGCAGGCCGCAGTTATCCCGGTTATTCCGGCAAACAGTAAGTCACATCCAATGCCATCGTCAGCACAGTGGTTTGACCGAGCCTTCCTCTAGATCATCACCTGACCCTTTCCGATGTCAAAAAGAATGTGATTCTCGGAGACGATGTGCACTTGTGGGTCCGTTCCTTTTGACCCTAGTACTTGTTGAGCTCATCATTTGAAGTGCCCCGACTAAAGTCATTGCGTTGGAAAATACGCTCAATGGAACCATCATTCCTCAGGAGGAGGTCATCGCCATATCTGACTATGCGCATTCCGAAGGGATTCTAATGCATCTTGATGGTGCTCGACTTTGGCACGTAGCAATGGAGACGACCATTCCTCTCAAGGAGCTTTGTGATCCTTTCGATTCGGTCAGTGTGTGCTTCAGCAAAGGATTAGGTGAGATTGAACCTCCAAATGATAAGCGTCTCATGCTAACGGACGGACAGGCGCGCCAGTTGGCTCTTGCATAGTGGGCACCAAAGAGTTGATCACAAGAGCTCGATGGATCCGTAAATTATTCGGCGGTGGTATGAGACAAACAGGCGTCCTTGTCGCCTGTGCTGCGTTTGCCCTCTCCAACCATTTATCGCTTCTGCCAAAAGTTCACTCGCTTACAAAACGGCTGGAGAGTCGGCTTGAGGAAATTGGGGTAGAGATTACTAGTCGAGCTGAAACTTGCATGGTAAGTTGATCCTGCTTCGAGATTCGAGACATCTGGCTCTACTGACTGCGATCTAGGTATTTTACGATCCCTCTCCCATAGGAGTTGATTACGCCGAAATAGCTGAGAAAGCAAGCGCGTTGTCAAACCCGTTGACCTTGGGTGGTTCGCGTTTAGTTGTGCACATCCAAACAACAGAGGAGGCAGTTGATGACTTCTTGGCTGTTGTCCAGGAACTGGCGGATGCTAAGAAACAAGCTGGTTTCGTTGCACCAGACAAGACCAAGGATGATTCGGTATACAAGGAGGTGTATGTCCGACGAGTGAACAAGAAATAGATGTGCTGGGTATACAGCTACATAGAGTACAGCGTCCGTAAAGGTAGAAATTAAGTCTTGACTGTGTAGGTCTAATCGAAGGAAGGACCGTCTGAGTATAGTAACTCTGCATCGTCATCAACCACGAAGCTCCCATGCTCATAGTCGTCAAAGTCTCCACCGTGCTGAGGAGAGCTGTACGTCCTTGCATGATTACGGCTGTTACGGTTGGGACCAAATGCACCCCTGCGAACGGGCCGATCTTGGAATAATGGCGTAACGTTTCCAGGAGCTTGAGTCATCAAGCTTTGTCGATATACGAGTGACTGGTCGTAGGAGGGAGGTGCTTGGGTAGCTAGTTCACGTATGAAATCCCTGTCGTACTCGTTTTCTACATCATCTTCACTATTCGAAGACCCTTCACTGACTTCTTCACCAGAGTGTTCAGCCGTCATGTCGAATAATGGATTGTACTTTCGACGCTTGCGAGATTTTGATTTTGATGTTCGCTTCTCCGGAGAGTCCTTTGCGGGAGTCTGAGCAGATGGCGACGGGCTGCGAAATCGGCGAAGCCGCCGCTCGGCGGGTGAA
Source organism: Pleurotus salmoneostramineus (assembly GCA_002583695.1). NCBI lineage: Eukaryota > Fungi > Basidiomycota > Agaricomycetes > Agaricales > Pleurotaceae > Pleurotus > Pleurotus salmoneostramineus. The sequence goes on from BEWF01000214.1 coordinate 163,755, forward strand.
CGTAATTGTGGGGAAGATGATGGGAGTTCAATGATGGATCTGCTAAGAGGCTTGCCTCTACGAACAGGACGGACAGGAAACGAAGGAGTGGGGGTCCCGACGGATGTAAATGGAGGGGGAGGCATATCGCGCGCCGTGGGTTTACACTGAGGAGACTCACCCTGAGCCGCCTGTCCGACGATGGGTGAGAGGGGTTGTCGAGGACTCCTTGGACTCCAATCCGACCAAGGGGAGCTGTGGCGAGCTTTCGATGCAGGAAGTTTCGGCGTCGAAACACCTGCGTGAGGTTGGAGGTCCCCGAACTCTATGGAACCATCCATGGATATTTGTGAAAGGCGAGGACTCGAGTTAACAATAAGGACATTTGGATCATCATCGGAGCCGTCCATCAGCCAGGCCATATTTCGAGGGGCATCGACGACAGCAGTGTGTGATCGTTCAGAGTCTAATATCACTTGAGAATCGATGTTGATGTTTGAGCGGTGGAAACTTACCTGAATCCTCCTTAATATTGGGAGGATCTCGAACTCTAGTGGTTATCGCTGGGCTCGCAATTGGTACTGAAGGCTGTCTCTTTGAAACCCTCTTCTTAGGTTTGGAGAGAGGAGTGTGTCGGTCTTGGTCCATATGATCGTCGTCCGAACCAAGATGGGAAGGACCAGGAGCAGGGGTGGACTCGGTTTTTGGAGGCTTTTTCGGTTTCGGCTTGGCTTTCGTCTTAGTCTTATCGACTGTAGTAGCAGCCCTTTCAGTCATACGATGAGGCTTCGGAAGGTTGGAGCTGCACGTTGATGATTGTGTACGGCGGGGAGGGAGGATCAAGCCAGAGGCGATGTCGAGGTCGGAAGAATTGTCGCGACCTGCGTCTTCGAGCTCTTGATCTGTGTATGTAATCTTCTTTCGCTTCGTCAACTTGGACGCCTGCAAGAATCCCGTAATCGCTCCCTGAGGGATATTTCGATCGGGAGCATCGTTTCGTTTGCGTTTTGTAGCCTTCGCAGGACGTTCCCCACCTTTATCGCCTGATTTGGTTCGACCAACTCGACGATATTCATCCGTTCGAACATATTCAATGATCTCCATCTCCCTTTCCAAACATTGGGGCTTTACGTGGTCGGGAAGGAGCCGTCCGACGTCACCGTAGAGTTCAATATCTGCACCACTCCAAATGGTCTTCTGGACATGAGCGTAGGCATCCTTTGCTTTGTCAAAATTCTGTTCTTCGCGTCCCTTTGCCAGCAAGACATGTACGCAACCCGATCGTTTACGTCCAGTTCGTCCTATGCGTTGTAGCTAAGCGCGGATGATGAGGACGACGCATATGACAGTAAAAGGGAGGAAGTACCATGCGTATAGGTGTCTTCTGTGCATCGTAGCAAACAATGAGGTCCACTTCACCAATGTCCAAACCTTCCTCCCCAATTGAGGTAGCGACCAGAATATTGATTTCGCCAGCTTTGAACTTTTGGATTAACTACAAATGTTGAATATCAGTAACCTGTAGTTAATGCAAGTACAAAACAGCCAGTTTCTCACTTCAAGTTGGTCTTTCTGAGCAAGACCCTTCTTCCCTTGTTTATCGGTGGCTTGGCCAATGAAGGCAGCGGCACGTAGCAAAGGACGATCAAAGTTCAGAGCATCAACGATTTCCCCAACACATTCTCGAAAGGTGACAAACACCATCGCTCTCGTTCTGGCAGGCTGCGCTGGCTCGTCATCCTCCTGAGAGTCGTGACCAGCGAAGTGTTGAACCAGAAAGGTCTTCAGACGATCGAGCTTGGGATGCATAGTGAAGGATGCGGCCTTTTGAGCTTCAAATTCCGTCATAAGTTCTTTGTACAGAGGGTCAGAGCGAAGCTTTTTCGCGTTCGAAGCAGCAGTTGCTTTTTTCTTTTGAGGTTCGTCAGACGGGTCCTCGGCAGCGAGGGATTGCAAAGCGTTGTAACACATGGATATGCTCGCTTCTTGCTAATAAGTAGGAGTCTCATTAGCCACATTTCTTCTGCTCTGGGAATCGTCAACACGCACTAGGTATCCCATGGCGCGAGCAAGACCTGAGAGTTGGAAAAGAGGTTTGAATGCCCATCGCTGGTTCGGTCCAAGCTTTTGCGATAGAGATTGGAAGTAGAAAGGGTGCGCAGAGTAGACGTTCCCGTTCTGGACTATTCCGCGAAGAGGTTTAACAAGGGACTGGATCATGTAAACAGGGAGCATCGTTGGCGAAGGGTGGTGAACCAACCTCCATCAGCTTAGCTAGCAGGGCCATGACCCTATTGATCTCATCATTCATCTCGATAATATGTTGTTCTATGCGCTACAAAGTGGTGAGCGAAGTGTGGGCCAGCCATTGTGGAGTTACCTTCTCGTGGATAAAAGGCCGAAGGTCGAGGCTGTTTTCGTCGCGAATTTCAATATGACTGATATGAAGACCGTCAACGAGATCCTGAACTTTGTCGGGTGTTCCTCCAGGAGTGGCCGTGAGGGCGAGCAGACGGAAATGAGGGTTCTTAGCCGTGAGGTATCGAACGACTTGTGCATAAGCATGGTTTCCTGTCCCGCGGTGGGCCTCATCTACATCTGGATGAGCGTTGACTTCGTGGCCACAAGACAATGTAACCAACCGATAACTAGTAAAATGATGTCTAGTGGATCGCAGAGTCCACTTTGGAGATCATGAATGAAGGTCTGAGCAGTCATATAGAAAACGCGTTTATCTTCCCACTGAAAGAAGAATTGAGCATAGAAGGGAAAACTATCAGGGAGAGGAAGCGCACCGCTTTAGCTCGCAACTTCTGAGCATTTTCACCCGTAAGCTCAATAGCGTCGGTGCCAGGGATTCCGCAGGCTTGGTGACTAGCTTCAACCTGCTGAGCTACGAGCGGTTTTGTCGGAGCAATGAAGACGACTTTCCCGTCGGGAAACCAGCGATAATCTGGACACGAATTAGGAGAGAATAGTTGGAGTCAACGAACGTACAATTAAGCATAATAACTCCAGCTATGAAGGTTTTCCCCAGACCAGTAGGCAGAGCGACTAGGGAGTTCTCAAACAGACATTTTTTGACGATATTGAACTGATAGTCTCGCTTGGGACGATTAAGGGGATATATCCAATGGCGCGCTTCAAGTAAATCAGGCTTGAGCTTCATAGCGGGGGGCTAAACACCTGTGAGCAACCATGTGGGGGAGCAAAAGCATCACCGCATTTACCGGACTAAGCAAAACGACAAACGTTGGTGGTAAACATCGATTTGGGGCAGATAGATGAAATCTTACCCAACTTTAAACGATGTAAGCTCACAGCAAGCAGTTATTAACAAGGCAGACACTCACGAGGCACAAATGGAGCAGGAAATTGTTCAAACTCTTCTTCATCCTCTTCGTCACCACTGTGATTGCTATCCCACCGCTGCTTGCCTTTAGACTTGGACGCGGACTTGCGCAGTCCTGACTTCGCGAAAGCAGTGTGATCCCATGTCTTCGTCTTAGGAGCAGGCTTTCCGAACGGGTTATTTGACGAGGGCTTCCGTTGCATGGGCTGCCGCGGGTGAATTGGGGTTTCCTGTGCTGGAAGAACATCGCCAAAAAGTGTGGTCTGAAGAGTGGCACGTGTGGAGCGACTGGGACCTGCGATTGGCAATGCTCGGCCTTCATACGTATCTTCAATAAAGTTATCGAGCCTTTCAACCTCTGATACATCTAGGTTCAGAGTCAAGTCGGCGAACGAGTCTTCGTGATCAGAGGAGACATGGTCAAAACGGGTTTCAGACGGCGCATGGAAGGCTGCAGATTCAATAGCATCAAGTTGCTGGAGAGCCGCATCGTCCAGGTTCAATGTCGTATCTTCGAAGTAATCGTCCGAGTCCATCTAGAGTGATAAATAGGTGAGAAAGGGAGATGAAGAAAAGGATGGCTTCAGGCTCGGTGGTTCATCGGACGCATTAAACGGTGTGACTTTAGACGCCGAGTGCTTAAATACCGTGGTCGTGTTGATCATGTGACGTACAACCTCCCTTCGTCGTCATCATGTCCTCCCAGTCCACATCGCTCTGGCATTCTCTGCCGATGCAGCCAACTCCGGAATCCCATAATATACTAAAGGTACTCTCCATATGCTGTTATTGACTAGCACGTGCGCTTCCCTCGCTTTCGCTTTCCAATTCCTCAACAGCGTTCAAGAGAACACTACGAAGACAAACGCGGCGACCAAGATGGAGATGACGACGACGACGATGTATCCATAGTATCCCGAACACCGTCCCCTAAACCCCAGCAGGACGGTATGGACGTGGACGAGGACCATATCTACAAATACGACGAGCATGTCAGAGGCGCTGCCCGAGAGGTGATAACAGTCGAGACCAAGATAAAACCCACCAACAAAGGATTCGCCATGCTCGCTAGCATGGGCTGGCAAGAGGGCCAGCCTCTTGGTCTCTCATCTGAAGGTCAGCCAGTTCAAATCTCCCTCAAATTAACTCATACTAATATTCCCTCAGGCCGTGTTGATCCCATCCCTTTCCAAGTCAAGAATGACTCTACTGGCATTGGAAAGGTCGATCAAGATTTCCGCATGATCGAAACCACAGTCTCCCAAAGACGAGGACTTGACTCTGAACGTCAGCACAAAGAGACCGAAGAGCAGCGCCGTTCTCGAGAGGTGTGATATCCTGCCACCGACTCGCAGTCAGCTTCGTATCACTGACTGCCTCGAATAGGAAAACGTGGCTCGACGCGCTGCATTAGAGGTTGAAATATCCGACACCCTGAAAGCCTTCTACTGTGCTCTATGTGATAAACAATTCAAGAACGTCGCTCAGTATGATGAGCATACCAATTCGTATGCTCATCACCACAAAGCCCGTGCTAGGGATATGCAAGTTAACGCACGAATAGTACCTAAAGAGGAACTCGATAGGCGCAAGGAGAAGGAACGTAAACGAGAGGAAAAGGAGATGCGCAAAATGGCCGCTGCAATTGGTATCAAATTAGCTAAACCCGCTGCCACTTCCGTCCCGTCTGCGCCAGAACCTGGAACATCTGACGGACCCTCAGCGTCGACTTCTGGTGGGTCCAAGAAGTCTGGTTGGGCTGCCGTCTCTACGCCTGCCGCGCAACAGCAAGTCTCTCGTGTTGCCTCGTCGTCGGCCAGTGTCTCCGCCCCAGAACAAGTCATGGATTCGGCCAGGCAATCCTCGGACACCACATCCATGCATGGGAACCACTTCCGTGGCTCACTTGATGCCAATCATCCCCTCGACGTGCCGAAAGCTTCAGAACCAGCCCCATCTCGATCTGCGGTGTCCCAGTCAAATTGGCAGAAGTTTAGCAAAGGAGGTAAAGGTCGGCGGTGACTTCAAGCCGTTGGGATTTACCATCGAAGCATTCAGGAATAACTGCTCTGGCATTCGTATTGTAGCAACGAATTATTCTACAAACTCATTTTCGCCTATATGTACGTATTGTCGAAACGGTAAACTAAGTGGTATAACTTGAGAAGAACAAAAAAAGACAAGATAAATTACTCCGAGTCACTACCAGAGCTATCCGACGAGCTCGAGTCCGACGAATGGTCGCTGCGTTCGGCGGCGGCGCGCGAAACAGCAGCAGCACCACCCTGTTCAAACAACGCCATGCGCTCCTCGAGCTGGCGAATCTTTTCTGCTTCGACGTCCTCATCCATGCTCTTACGCTTGAGCCCACCCGTTCCAGTCCCCTTGCCCGTCCTGTTTCTTTTCGGCACACCAGTCCGCAGAGGCCGAATGACAAAGTTGTATAGCTTGGTTAGTACGGGGGCTGGGAGGGTGTCAATCTCCAACTCGATTTCGTCCGTGCTCTGTAACAAGTATTCATGAAAAGGTCGAACGACGGAAAATTGAAGGACTTACGTCACGAATCTCCGGGACCCCTTCGTGTATAATCTGAATGACTTTATCGAGTTTCGGGCCATCGTCAAGTGTCGCTATCGCATCGCTGAGATTTTTCTTCTGTTCGAAAGTCAGAACATCGTCATCCGCGACAGGTTTCTTGGACCGCTTCTTAGATGAGGCCTTCGGTTGTTTCGCAGGCGCTTTCGATGTCGAGGCGACTGGAGGTTTCTCTTTCTTCTTCTCCTTCTTCTTCTCCTTCTGGGGCTTGGATTTGAGTGCAGCGATGCTGCCGCGCATCGTCTCAATCTGGGACTCCATCATTGCAATAGCTCCTGCAAAGTGGTTTTCGGTATGAGACGTAATCACAATCATGGCAATGAGAGACGAGACTTACGGGCACGTTCATCGTCCGACTCGTCTTCTTCGTCTTCGTCTTCTTCATCCGACGCAGTGCGAAGAGGAGGCAAGTTCTTCCACTTTTCATCGAACAACCGCTGGAGCTCGATACCAGCTTGGTTCACAGGTGTCCCTGCCGGGTTGAAGGTGAAACAATTGCGTATCATCAACTTGAAGTCATCAAAGAATTTCTGGGCGTTCGGATATTCATGGGAATCAAGTTTGCGGCGCATGGTCGACATATCCATAGGTTTCTTGACAATCTTAGGGTAAGTAGGGATTTCGAGCTTGACCCAGTCTGGGAGACGTGATGTAAATGCAATGTCAATAAGCAGAAGAGGTGCAGATACCTACCGACAGGCTCGTAAAACGGATGGGCAATGGCGTAGTGTTGCTTACGATGAAGGTCTGAGATGAGTTTAGTGCAAAATTTGAGTTGCTCTGCCGTCCCATCATCCTTGCCGCGTTTGACTTTGCGAAGCTTTTTGGGAGCATCTGCGTATGGAAGGTCCTTGGGCGGAGGAGGATGGATCTCTCGCTTAGGTCTACCGGCGCCTTCATCATTGCGTCTTATGACGGGGAGAGACGTAGAGGGGCGACGAGCCGGGGCCGTCTTCTTGGGTGGAGGAGCGACGACGGGTTGGGGAGGTGGTGGCGGTGGTGGCGGAGTCGGCAGTTTCTTTGGAACGGCTGGTTTGGGCTAAGAAACGTTCAGCTCAACGCTCGATCGAGTTGGCTAGAGCCGACATACCTCAAGTGCCGGGGGCATGTGCTTGATTTGCTTGTCAAAGACCTCCTCAACCCTCTTGCCCATCGCAGTGATAGGATGATCTGGTCCATTGAATGCAACACAGTTGGTAAATATGAGGCGAACGTCAGCGATGAATTCCTCGACGTTGAGGTAGCGCGGATTCTCTGGGTGAGGGTCAGGCTTGGTAGGATTGGAAGAAGTGAGTTTGCGTTCGATGGTTGAGAAATCCATGGGGTGCTTGACAATCTGGGGGTAGTGGGGGATGTTGAGAACGACGGGATCGACGGGGCGAAGGAAAGGTCCCGCGTCCTTCATTTTCTTCAACTGACGGATGGTTGATCCACAAAAACGGAACTGCAGCGTGCTGAAAGTCGAGGCGCCCGGCGTCGGCGGCGCGACAGTTGATGCTGAGGGCGGCGGGGGTGTACCTGTCGGCGGGGGCGCGGGGGTCGGGCCGTCGGATGCTCCGGGCGTCGAGGCTGGGGGTGGAGTTGCGGACTTCAGAAGGACACGAGAAGGATCAGCACGCCGGAAGGGGCGCACAGAAAAGGATGAGACTCACTGCGTGCATGCGTGACGATTTGTCCATATCCGAGTCCATCCGCTGCCTCTTCGCGGGTCGAGGTTGTGAGTCGTCATCGCCTGCGTCCATTTGCGCGTAAGTATCGCTCGAGTCGAGGGACTGCAATGAGGGGTCGACGTCGAGGTTCGGACTGGCGATGGGGGTGGGTCCGGCCATGTCGACGTCGTGGAAGGCGCCGTTCGGCGTTGGCGTGGTGCTGTCGGTCATTTTCACGTCTGGCAGGAGGTCCACGGGCGGCGGCGGCGGTGTTCCAGACGGCAGGTGAATGGGAATTGGGGCTGCTGGAAATCAAACTCAGACCAGCCGTGTCAAAGACAAAGACGGCAACGCACGCACCTGGCTCCAGTGGGCTTCCAACCTGCGCCTGCATCGACGCGTCCTCCACCTTTTCCAGTCTCTCAACCAGCTTGACGGGCAGCGGCTCGTGGCGCACGTCGCTCTCCTGCTCCTGGTAGTCGATGTCTATCTTCACATCGGGGATGGCTGACGAGGACACGGGCGTTGTGGGGGAGTCGACGGCAGGGGAGTCGACGCCGTTGGATTTTTCGATGCCGTGACCATTTGTGGTGATGTCGACAGGGTCTTGGTCACTGTCGTGGGCGGTGTTGACGCCGTTTAGAGTTGGCGGCACGGTGCTCATGATAAAAATACGCGTGACGGTCACAAAGCGTGACAGTGGGCAGATGGACAAGGGAAGATTTGGGAGTTAGGGGATCCGAAGCTGACTAGGTCTTTATACTCTACAGGAATTAAGGTTCGATCTCCCGCGCAGGGGCCACCCTCGCATCCCCAGCCCCTTTGCCCTCTTTCTCCCCCGCCCGTGCCCACATACTACCACACAACCGCGCGCAAAGCATCAGGCATGTATACTACTTTTCTTCCTCCTCTTCTTCCTGAGGAACTTGGGCGAAAACGGGCTTGGGTTGGTTGGCTCGCCAGGCTGTGGAATCCGGGAAAAACCGCCACGTCAGTAAACCATCAAAGACAAACAACACCAAAGAACTTTTTTACAAAGTCACGTGTATGATGACGAGATAACCGGAAAACTTACCTCCAGTCCACTGAGGATCGTCATTGGCGATATCTGCGTACTTGAGCAAGGCTTCGCGAGGCTATGGAGCAAGAGGTTAGCGACAAAAGTCCATATACTCGAGGCAAAAGACCAAGTGGAAGGAGAAAAGGGCCGATGAAACCGTCGACGCGCCAATCATTCCACGGATTCCATGATAACGGCGCTAACGTCACGGTCACAAAAATAGATCAGGGTCCACAACAACGGAGAGATCCCCCGCATGTAGACTTCATCGATAGCAATGAGGCAGAACAGATAAAAGGTAAAACGCACATCTTCGTCTCGAGTGGTGTCCCGGACCAAGTTCTGCACAACATGCTGGGTGGCACTAGCCCCAACTCTTCCTCCGCGCCCAGGGCCAGTGACCGGGAGTTCTGGCCGTCGACTTTTGCGAGGATCCATTCGGTCTTTCTCTCGCTTCCTTTTGCTTCCCTTCGCAATGCCATCGCCATCGCGGAACATGGGAAGAGCATGCGGTGTAATAATGGTGGGTGCTGCAAGCGCATCAGACATGTCCTCTACGGTCACCTTCCTTGGAGGTCCCTTGCTGAGCAGCAGCTTCGCTCCGTTTAGCGACGTCTGTGGGGAATATAGAACACATATTTGACCGTTTGCCAAGCCGGTCACAATCTGATAGAATAATTTGAGCAATAAGGAACGTTTGGGCCAAGTAACTGCAAACCTGATTGATCTTGCTGTGCCAGAAAGTTTTGACTGGCGTAGAGTCCACTTCCAAGGTTTTTACGATCTCCAGGGAATCCTTCTCCATAAACAAGAGGCGCCCCTTCCCACCCTTCGACGCGGCGGCGGCGCCAGTAATGACATACTTTTCATCAGGACTGAACATCGCATTTGTATTCGGATAGAGCGTCCCAACTTCCGAGCGAGTTGAAACGGGTTTCTTGAATGAACGTAGATCCCATACTAATTTGTCCACATGTGAGCTGGGTTCCTGTCAAACAAAAACGCGAAACTCACGCTTGACCGTGTCATCCCCACCCCTTGTCAAGACCGTCCTTCCATCCACAGAGAATACAATTGACCCAGTCTCAGTGCCCTTCGTGTGGGCACCTTCAATGGTCATATTTGGCCGAACAAAATTCGAGTTCGCCTGCCACATATGTAGAGCGCCATCCAAGCATGCTAAAGAATCCCAATCATTTGACGATCTTGCGAACAGAATGATAGAAGGACGAACCCCCACTAATAATGTTCCCATCAGGCGAATAGGCGCATGTCGTCACCTTCGTCCGTGCGCCACGCTCTTTCGACTTGACAACGATAACAGACTTTTGTTTCCGTTTGTTCTCGACTTCCCAAATACTGGTCACACATAGCATCAGAATCACAAAAAACGGAAGCAGCGGTAGGCAAGGACATTACCGGATCGTCGAGTCTGCAGCAGAAGTGATGAACGTTTCGACATTCTTCGGGTGCCATGCGCAGGCGGACAACTCGAAAACATGACCTCTACAGGTTACATTTAGCTGGGATCCTTGTGATTGGTTTATATCGCTCACGCAGTATGTTTCATGTCACGAATGTACATGTCCCCTTTGATATAGGTGGCCCTGCCAGTCAGTTGAGGCCATCCAAACTTCAGCATCAAGGTAGGCACTTACTGTTCTTCCCCATCTCTGTCGTACAGCTTCGCCTGCGTAGTCCCAGGGACAACCAAGAACCTCTGCCCGTCAATCGAATACTTTACGTCGTGTATCTGTATGTGACGTCAGTCAGACCGCCCATATCAAACGACATAAAAAACGCACATAATACGTGCCAGCAGGCTCCCAAGTTTTGAACGGTTTACACCGGTAGTCCATACCACCAAAATCCCACAATTTGCAGTCATAGTCATGCGAACCCGATAGAACTCGCGCGCCAGAGGGATCCAGTGCAAGAGCAGATACGACCTTTGTGTGGTCCTTCATAGATATCTCATGGGTGATGGGGAAACGCGGAATCGAGTCGTCGTCGTCGCTGTCGTCGAATTCCGGTTCTGAAGGATCGAACTCGGGTTCCTCATTCTCCTTCTCGGCGCGGTCGTCATCCCGCTCGACTGCAGGCTCATCGGGTTCTGGTCTAGGGTCTGAGACAGCAGGGGGCGCAGACGCAGCTGGTTGCGGAGGCTTTTGCGCCGAAGTAGACGCTTCAGCCTACTCTAGACGTGAGGCAGATACGCAGACAATAGTGGAGCAACGCACCTCGGTCCGTTTATTCTTATCGAACCTGTTTGGGTCAAGCTTTCTTTTCGTTGTCGTCTTCCCAAAGCCTGAGATACCCATCGCAGCCATAATATCGTCGTCCATGATGAATGAAGAAAGCGTGTGTGAGACCGGAGTCAAGTGCCCAATGCACTGGCAGTGGTGCAAGCGTGCTGGAAGGGAAAGGTGACTCTGAGCGCTAAAGTCAAACCTTCATCCCAAACCACCTCCATTGCCACATTCAGACCACAACTCAGGAGAGCGTCAGAATCACCAGTTCGAGCCTCGCAATGCTCAAGAGACAGCGTCCTGCTTCGCCGTTCTTCGCATCAGACACGCAAGACCATCCCTTCGATGCGTTCATCCCAGATGCCAAGCGCCGACGCGTCCTACCACCTTCTCTAGACGGTCCTTCGCGAGGATGGGGCCCGCCACAAGCTCAGCATAGTCTCTTTGCTGATGATGATGAAGTTTGGGATGATGAACCCGTGGCTGAGGAGGCTCAGAATGGCCTCACCCAACCACCTCAGCTGAGCGAGTACAAGATGACGAATGATCTGCTACATGGCCTCCATGCCATCCATCAACACAGAATCATATATAATTCGCATTCTACACACCCGCCAACAATAACCAGCCCATCGAATTCGCATGGAATGTCTCACTTATCGCAGCCCCCCTGCCCGAAACCATTTGTGGAAACATCACATCTACCGCAGTATTCGCCTCCGGTCAAACCTAGCGAAGGCGTTCTGCCGGAAATGGGAGAAGTTCAGAGCGTTAATGATCTCTACAAAGATACGAACAAGTGAGTACTCAGTCCCACATGTGATGATCGGCTTATCTCTAACATTTTGTCGAAGATTATTGGGTTCATTAGTCCTCGCACGAAGGCGGCATCTCGAGCACGAGCGATGATTGAGTTCAGGCCGATATCCTCGTCACTTGTCCGTTCCCCTTTACCCCCCCCCAGCTCATCGTTCATTTGTTTATTTGGTCATTTTTTCCATCTGCATCGCATTGCCAGTCATCGCATCTTGTAAATTATGCAGTTCATATCGCATATTTTCGGTCCCTTCTTTATCATTTCCATTCCCGTTATCCTGTTCTTACTATCAACTATCACGACACGCATTATACAATATCTCAACTTGTATAGCGCGATATCTCGGAGACCTTTAAATCCACTTTTTGGCCAAACACCCTACTGAGCTCCTCATTTAGCAGATCTCCCATGGCGTGGTCGTCCCTAGCATATCGCCAGTCGTCTTCCGATTCGGAGTAGTCGTAACGTTTTGGGCCGCTAACAAATGATATTGAGACGCGTCAGCACATGCCGGGGTGTGAATGAGGAGAACAGGTGCACCTAAGCGGGCTTGAGAGCCAGATTTGCTTGTTCGGCGGTTGTTTGTTTATAACGTAGGTTCCGTGTTCTCCCAGTGTCAGAGTGAGAACACCACTCTACACGTTCGAATGTGATGAGCTAGCGTATCCGATGTGAAGGGAAGCGGGGAAACACATACGGAGTATTCAACCTCATAACCGTCCAGACCCTCCTCATCCAACAGGTTTTCTAGGGACTCCAGCAAGACTTCCATTGTTACATCGGCAAGCTGCTGGTAAGTAGCATTTGAAATGGCACTATAAGGAGCGAGAACGCGTTCAGGCGGTGCCGAAGGAGGCGGGCGGAGAGGAAACCAATCAACACCTTTGGGTTACATGAGGAGCGGGAGTGCTCAGACCGCGATATCTTGGCACGACGGTCAATTTTGGGTAGGTAGCATCGCGAAAGACATATTGCGACGAGAGCCACCGCCGTCGGCAGAGTGTTGAGAGTAAGCTGGAGGAGATGATTCGGCGAGGAAGCATAGGTGGTGAATGGGCGCTTATGTTCGTGGTTTGGGTTAAGGTTACGGAGGTTGCGAGGAAATGGTTGAAGTTGACGTGCTTTGGTGAAATTACAAGATTATTGGGCTAATATGTGCACATTCGAATTTTCAACGACGTATGTTACAGCAAGATGCTCAAGTACTTTTCCCCTCCTTTTCGATCCAATCTAGCCATGAGCCCGAATAGTTGTACAAACTATACAGAGATATTAGTTGAAATGGCATAGTGTGAATAGGAAAAAAGACGCACTTGGTGAATCCATTGCGCTTGGCTACATCACAGGCAGACGCGCTTCGTTTACCAGCGCGACAGTAGAAGACGATCTCTTGATTTATCTTGGGCTTCTCAAAGCCGTGTTTCGCCTTGAAGGCGTCGCGGGTCAAGTGAAGGGAATTGCCCAAGACGGATAGTGGGAGGTTCACAGCTGATGGGATTGAACCTTGGATGACCTCGTCCGGCTCACGAACATCAATGAGGTATGCATCCTACATGGGAGTTAGTGAAATTGTCAGTGTTCCGTGGAATTCAATGGAATTCAAGCACTTACGGGGCTTGGGCTCAAGGTCTTCTCCTTCACTTGCTCGTAGGTCAGCACTGTAGCATCCCAGTCCCGTTGCAAGTCATCGTTGCGCTTTAGAGCCTCTTTCGCAGCGTCCTTGGACGGGGAAGGTTGGGTGGATTCAAAGCGGACTTGCGGATAAGTTGGTCGCACAACGGCGTCGCGGGCAGCATTGACGAATCGGGGTGCAGCAGCAGCACGACCAGCGCGAGCAAGGCTCATTATTGACCTATGCATCATGTTTGAAGAGGAGGGAGAGGACCAGGTTTTATGTTGCAAGGTATGTGGACCCAGTAAGAAATCCGACTAAATAGCAAGTGCACCGTGTAAGGATTTATCAGCGCTTGTTCGGGAAGGCGGTTTCTGGGGTCTCCATCAATCAGCGAAAATGGCGCAACCCGTCCCTGTAATCATTTTCTCAGACTCACCACCACCATCGCGTATCCTCGTCCTTTCCCTCTGTCTCACCGTCGCGTCGTCGCTCGTTATGCATGATGTGGTTCTCCAGCAAGTCTCCTAAGGATGTAGAGTGCGGCCAGTAGTAAGAACCAAGTTGGAGCGTCGTCCTCCCAACACCTTGGTCTTATACGTGGCGCAAGATCTACGTTCCCGTCTCCTCAGCACCACAGTCGGACTATACCCATGTCATTTTGACGACACATATAGTCTGAGCTCGTCGTGGACCTCTGATGTGGGCGAGGTGACTTGCTATCGCCATATCTCTTTGTCTTGCTTGTGCTGTGTCCATGGACTGTTTCTCGTCACATGTCACATGGTCGTCCTGGACCAAGGTCTTTCCTCCGAAAACACATTCTGAAAAACTTTTTGTCTCCTTCCATTTCCTGTCACCAGCCACGCTAATTTTCACACGTCGCCTGATTTTCGGTCTCCGACTCAGCCTTGGGGATGCTACCTTCGTTATTAGTGGAACTCGTTCATTCTCCCCCACGGCGACTGTCCTCTTTCCCGCTCTGCGACCCCCCCCCCAGACCGGGTTCCTTACCATCCTCCACCCATCCTCTCTCCATCGCACCGGAAGCACAATGGATCATAGCGGACACGGCGCAGACACAGGGATGGATATGGGTGCTAGCTCAGGCTCGTCTCACATGGGCATGATGATTCCCTGGCTACATTTCACTGGCGGCGATAACCTCTTCTTCGAGTCTTGGACGCCTTCATCGCCGGGAGCTATTGCTGGGGCTTGCATAGGATTGTTTTTACTTGCAATCATAGATCGCTGGCTAGCAGCAGTCAGTCGGCTGATGAACTCGTACTGGCGCCGTAGGTGGGTAGATGTGCATTTACATCGCGCTCTTCAGCTCACGGGCGATTTCTAGAGCGATGCTCAGCGTAGATCGCTCTTCACAACCGCTGTTGCCATCGGAGAATAAAGCTGATGTCATGACCTCTGTCGAAGCCGTCAGCGCTCCAGGCCAAAGCTCGACAACAAACAAGTCCCGCTTTACTCGCGCCAGGCGGACAGTTGCGCCATTCATCGCAAAGCATGACATACCTCGCGGCATACTATATGCTGCTCAGTCGTTTTTCATGTACGCCCTCATGTTGGCGGTCATGTAAGCGCCTTTCACTGTGACAATATTACATCCCTCTAATCCTTGACTTCAGGACGTTTCAAGCAGGCTACATAATATCGATTGTAGCTGGTCTCGGAGTCGGTGAAGTTCTGTTCGGTAGACTGGGCGATGTGCACAACTTCCATTGATACCTTGATTATGTTCCATATCGTATGATTTTTCTTTATGACCAATCCGATTTTTTCATTCTGCCTTCTTCATGGACATATGTCACAAACGGTCTCAGTTGCAAAGTGTTCAAACGTTCATAGTTGTCAGTACGTTCTTCCTCTTGGCGTCGTCCCTTTTGCTCTGCTGACCCTGATACTTCTAGCTTGGCAATAAATGGTGAAAAAGTTTTTTGTTCCCTCTATCCACAAGTCCCGACGCCTATAAAATGTGCGTCGTTCAAGACGTTCATCCCCAACGACTAGGTCACCCAGTCTTGTTGTATCACGAACTTTACGGCTCACACCATGCGATTCTCCGGTCTTGCTCTCGTCGCTGCTTCCCTCACCGGTGTTGCAAACGCCCACTTCCGTCTGCTCTACCCAGAGCCCCGTGGACCTTACGTCTCCGCTGAGAACCCTAACTTCTGCGGTTCGTTTCCATTTTCATTTCCCCATCGCACCTTTACTCATCACAGTTATTTTTCACAGGTGGGTATACCAATGCCGTCAGCAACAGAAGTTCGTTCCCCCTGAGCGGTGGTGTCTTCACCATCCGTGCTGGACACATCACGACAAGTAAGTTCTCAATAGAATTTATTACAATTCCATCTAACCGATATACTTTTTATAGTGGGTGTCATGATTTCTACCGTTCAAAATCCCAACAACTTCGACAACTTCTCGTCCAACGGTCAACCCCAGTTCATCAAGCCTTTCACGAACGTCGCCGATCCCGGAACTCTCTGCTTCCCTCTCGAACTCTCCGGATCCAACATCACAGGCCTGACCGACGGTGCCAACGTCACCATCCAGGTCGTCCTCGGTGGTACCGATGGCAGCCTCTACCAGGTAGATTCTCCCACATCCATCAGCCCTTTATCACCGCTAATTTTTTGCCTTCTATAGTGCGCTGACCTCACCTTGACCAACAACTTCTCTCCTCCGGACAACTTCACTTGCGCCAACGAAACCACCACCGATAGCCATGGTTCATCCGGCGGTCACGGAGACAGTGGCAGCAGTGGCAGCAGTGGCAACGGTGCTTTGGGCCGCGCTGAGGTCTTCTCGGCATGGGCCGCTGGCTTGCTAGGTGTCTCTGGCCTCCTCTTCAGTGTTTTGTAAGATGGAAAATAGGATATGGATACGGAGGACATGGTCTTTATTGTTCGAATTCATTTCATTCACGCATACGTAACACGTAGTTCGCATTCACGCTCACGTTCAATTCATTTCTACGCATATATAGCAATTCATTTTCCGTTCTTACGAGATAGTCGATCGGAGAAGTACTGATAAGTGGAGAGAATGTGTGTTCGAAGGGACACAAGAAGAGAAACATATACGCCTGAATTCAACGGTACACAAAGGGCTGATGCACATCCTAGGACGAAGGCAGGGGTTTGACCTTGTTCACATTATTGGAAAGTGAACGGGGCGTTAAAATGAACTTTCAACCGCTCTAAGACAAGGGCTGAAGCCACACAGGCTGAATGAGAAAGAGAGAAAAATAATTGCTTCGCCATTATATATAATACATAGCGTATACAATGGGAAAACGCCAGCCCGCTGATCCTAAGTCATACAGACTAAGGGCGCTGTGGGAGTTACTCAGGAGAGGAGAGCCCTCGACGCGCCCTCTTGGTAAGGCGGATAGTGCCATCGGTGTGCATGCGGTGATTTTTCTCTGATGTGCGCGAAGAGCTGATTTGAGAGCGGGCCTGATTGTGTGGCCTGGGTATGCACATCCCGAAGGGCGGCGTCTGCGAATGAATGTCAGCTTAAGCTTCAAGCGTGAAGAGTGAAAGATGAACTTACTCGAAGCAGTGAGATACTCTGCGTGAGTACCTCAAGCTCTTACATAGTTCCAGACCTCGATAACTCCATCTTGTGAGAAGGAGCACGAAGGTTGGACGAAGAGCTAGAGTTTGATCGGAGTCGCTTGGTGAATCCCTTGTTAAGCTTCATGTTGGGGAAAGCAATCTTCTTCCCAGCGTCGTTGACTTTGCTGATGATGGTGTCAACGCCGCTGAAGGACGACCTCCGAATCTGGAGGAGACGGAGGGGGCGAAGAGGCGCTTTCTCTTTCTTTGGCTGAGGCTCGACAGAGACGGACGCGAAAACGGAGGCAGGGAAGAACTCGTCGGCGGGTGAGACAACAACGGTGGTCTCTTGAACGACGGTGATCTCGAT